>JAYMTP010006164.1:0-12406 GCA_036897365.1 Geranium brycei | reverse complement strand
CTTCAGACATTTCGACTAACATCTTTCTGTGTCCTAAAAAATACAGTCAATCTAAATGTAACAACAAGTGTCAACCTAACTGTATCTATTTGAGATTAACCCTAAATAATATTACATTTAGTACAATCCCAACTATAGAACCGCAATGTGTTTTAAATGGACATTCTTTCTTCATTGCTGCACATACTGCAAGTAGTTTAAAATTCGACAAAGGAGTTTGCTTTCTCAATAGAATAAGGTTAGTTCGAATGATTACATTCGATAGGATAAGGTTTGTTCAAGCCGAGTTTGTTGGATTGGGTTGTGGGTTGGACTCTAATTCCCATTTTCTCTCAACTATCATAGACCGTCCGCAAAAAAAACTGATGTAAATTGTTAGTAAAAATTATGTAACAACGATAATAGTTTCCATTTAGGTGACCTAGAAAGTTAAAAACAAACTTTAAGTGTATGTACGTGATAATAAAGTTTTTCTAGATTTATCTACGTGAAATTTACCCTAAATTATATAATTATTAATTAAATAAGCCTAAATAGTTCAATTAATGATATCGATCCACTCAAGACTCACCCTTATATAGAATGAGACTAATGTTACTACTTGACTCTCTCATCTAAAGAGATGCTTAACAGAATTTGAGAGAGAATCAATGTATGATAAATAAATACTGTGACGAAACTCGAACACATGTTCTTTGAATCCAAGTTTAAGTATTTAACAAATTTGTCAAGCAAGCGTTAGTAATCAATTTATTCTGATCAAACGAGTTTGAATGTCAAATTGGTCTATTTCGTTCTCTTAAATGTAGGCCATAGCACAATTTAACGCATACAAGAGCAATAATAAACTACACTAGCAATACAACAGTGATGGGCTAATAAACGAATAAATGTTCCCGTGACTAAGACCAGTTTATGGTGGCTGAATTGCAACTCTATAAGATAGGATTCGGACTCATAAAATGACAAAATTTAACAAAAAAACGGTGTAAATGGTGTCTTTTAATAGGACAGAATGGTAACAATCTTTGAACTCATATTTTCTCTGCTCCTTACACGTGGGTGTAAAATTTAAACTATTTAAGCATATCCTTGTAGGTGACATTAAAAATTAAGTAATTTAAAGATGATACCAGTGGAGTATAGAATATAAATAGAGTATACTATCACACAAAACTTGAAGAAGAATAAAAGAAAAGTTCAGTATCGCCAAACCAACCAATTTTCCATCAAAAACTTGCATTAAATCTCAATCATAAAAAAGCAATTGATGTTTGCTTTATTTGCATAAATAATAAAATAGTGGAAAAATATAAAAACCACAAGAAGAGCATAATATTAGGTAAAAAGAGACAAGGTTTGTGCGCAAATTGTAATAACTAAACCAATTGTTTTGATCAATAATGGAAGGAAGTGGAAGCTGCCGACACTTGCTCCCGAGCCTCAGGGTCGTAACTCCGAGCCACGAGCCTCGGGTTCTACAAAACAGAACACCACGTTTATAGCCAAAAATGTCGTTGGCTCGGCTCAGGTCATGTGTCCTCACTTCATGCACACACACTCACACTCACACTCCACTTCCGATTCTTCCTTCAGCGAACCCTTGTTGTTTTTTTTTTTGATTTTCCCGTTTCAAATTTCAAGAATCTGCCATTATTAATCGTTCGCGTTGCTTTCACTTGCTGTCGGTTCTTGATTTTTGGTGTCAAGAACCCTCAGTCCCTGTCTCTGCTTCTTTGGTCGAACAACACCTGGAATTTGAAGTTTGAGCGAGCAAAATTGAATTTTGACTGTTTTGTTGAGTACCCTTTTCTCTGTTAGCTTACTTTAGCAACAATTTGACGAGAATTGAGTGAAAAAAGAGTGAACAAGTTTGGTATTGAGCGAAGATGCTTTCGGCGAAGTCAGAGTCGGATGTGACGAGCTTGGCGCCGTCGTCGCGGTCGCCGTCTCGGTCACCGAAGAGGGCGGTGTACTATGTGCAGAGTCCGTCACGGGACTCGGACAAGTCGTCGTCAATGCAGGCGACTCCAATGGAGTCCCCTTCGCACCCCTCACACTCCCACTCACGCAACTCCTCAGCCAGCCGGTTCTCGGGCATCTTCCGGTCGTCCTCCGGCAGGAAATGGGGGAGGAAGAGGATGAATGACAAGGGCTGGCCTGAATGTGACGTCATTCTCGAGGAAGGGTCCTATGATGAGTTTCAGGACAGGGCCTTCAGTAGGCGCTTCCAGGCCTTGATTGCTCTCTGCTGCTTTGTGCTCATGTTTAGCGTCTTTTGCTTGATCCTGTGGGGCGTCAGCAGGCCTTACAAGGCCCAGATCGCCGTCAAGGTACATCGCCTTCATTCTTCAACTGATATGTTGATTGTCAATAATGTAACATTGTAACTAGCTTTTGGTGTGGCTCATGGTTTTTGCAGTTTAATATTCATAGTAAAGGATAGAGACTTGTTTACAATGCATTTTGTCGTTGGGCTCAATTATATGCTTGGTTATGTAATGAGCTCAAGACTAACCCTTATGTAGAAGTTTTGACCCAAATTCAAGTGTTTAACCAATGGAATAGGTAGTGTATATACTAGGATTCGGGATTGTTCACAACATGTATTGTGTTGGTAAGAGTGACATTTTACTGAATTTGGCTGATAAAGAGGGTTTTCAATTTTGATACCTTAAATGAAGAGTCCACAGAACATGAATTTGTGCATTGTAATGTTACTTGGAAGCATGATCATGGTTTATTGGGGTTAGAGTAACTTAAAATGTCCTTGCAGAGTTTGTCAGTGAGTAACATGTACATTGGGGAGGGTACGGACTTCACAGGCGTGCCAACGAAGATGCTGACAGTGAACGGGTCGCTAAAGATCAACATATACAACCCTGCCACATTGTTTGGCATTCACATCAGCTCAGCGCCTATCAATCTCATCTATTCGGAAATACCAGTCGCAACCGGTCAGGTAATGAAATGAATATCCTCTCATGAAGCATGAAACAAGAAAGACTATATATATGTATACAACATGTGTGAATGCAGGTTAAGAAATATTATCAGCCAAGAAAGAGCCACAGGACCATATATGTTAACTTGCAAGGAAAAAAGGTTCCACTGTATGGGGCCGGATCGGGACTGGCAGTAACAGAGAACGACGCAGAGGTGCCATTGACGCTGAGCTTGGAGATTCGGTCGCGAGGAAACGTGGTGGGAAAGCTGGTGAGGACGAGGCACAGAAAGCGGATTTCGTGCCCGTTGGTCATCAATTCCATTACCAATAAACCGATCAAGTTCAGCAAGGATTCTTGCACATATGAATGAAGTTGCAGTGGAATTGCTGAGAAAAAAAAACAAAGCTTACCCTATGGATAAAAGATAAAAAAAGAACTCTTTTTGGCTATGTACCGTGAATGTCTCTTTTGTTCTGCTTCTGAAATAAGTGTGTAAGTATGAAAGTGTGTGTAATATAACAGGGGAAATGTTACACTTAAAACTTTACCTTTCTAACATACAAATTTAAATAGTTCATTTCCATACTTCTCTTTTTTACCCATTTAAGTGACTCGTTGAAAATTGGCAATTTGAGAATATGTATACAATTTTGTGGGATTGAGAGAAAATGTGTATTATATTAAGAATATGTATACATACACATAAATTTAAACATTTTGTGTGGATAGAAGCTTAGCAGGAGTTGGGAATATTTAAAGAAGTAGAGTTTGAGAGGAGCTAGTAGAAAAGAGATGAGACTTTTGATAAACAAAATTAATTAAATATACGGTGTAAACTTGAGATTTAAGTTACAAGAAAATAGTTAAATATAAATAATTTTGCAAATTTGAATTTGTCACTACAGAGGTAAAAACTTTTAATAGTATCCAGTTTGGAAGAGAGGTTATTGTTAGGGGCGGGGAAAGAGGTTCTATTCAAAGTCGTTTTACAAGTTTTGCTAAATAATGAGCATTTTTTTTCTTGCTAGGGGCTTCTCACAATAATCATCGGTTATTACATTAGCGAAATTTCGGTGGTCAACATCTGACCTAATTTTATTACTTCAAAAGAGTAGAGAATTTGATTACTTGTGTGAATTTTTATTTAAATTTACTTAAAAAGCATGATAATTATAGGACTCAACTTATTAAATTTATTTTCAAAAGAGAAATTTTAGTTGAATTTTTAAACCAAATACATGCTTCAATATATTAAGTTTTAAGTTTTATAATCCAAAATATGAGTTGTTTTAAATTGGGGCTTAATAAATAAAAATGTACATGATGGTCCAAGAACATGAAAACAATAGATTACCACCTGTATTGGAGAGGCACAATCAGTATTCAATACATGCATTAGGATCCGATCCAACTTCAGATGTTATGTTCAATTAGAATCACAACCAATTTCACATATACAGACGATAACAAGTTAACATTACTCTAGTCCATGCCTAGAGAGCATCACAACAGAACTTAATCAGCACAACCAAAAAAAACAAAAGCAAAGAGACGATAAACTAGATACAAAACAATGCCTTCACCTACCCCTACAAACCAGACATACAATAAATTATGGCAAACAAGTTCTCACTTCAGAGTTGATAAAAAATTGTCTTGGTTCCAGGTTCGAGGGTCCGGCCAGGAAAGCGAAGTTCTTCAATGGTTTTTGAATATGGCTACTGATTGCTTAGGAGTATGTGGCCACATATTGCTGGTGATCCTTGCATACAATGGGAAAATAAAAGAAGAGGGCAATTACTTGAGGAAATGAGTATCAAGTGTGAGGAGTATGATTTTGTGGATGGACGTCTTGTTTCATTTTCCCGACTCCATTTCTTGCGTAGTTTGTTGGCCTTCACTGGTCGAGGCAGATGGCCCCAAACCAGACTCATTGGTAGGCCCACTGCATTCACTACTTACGTGCTCTTGGCTTTCCAAAGCCATCTTCCTGAATTTCTTCAAGTCTTCGTTATACTGGCTCGTGTCATAATCCATGCTTCCAGATGGTGTGTATACAGAGCTGTGGCCAGGTATGATACCTTCGTTTAGATGCTCTAGAGACAAATTTCCTTCCAAGGCTCGAACTACCTGCAACATATATTTGCCATTCTTCATAAATTTGATTTGCAAATTTAAATGGTTTAATACTAAAAGGGAAACTTTATTAGGTGATATTAAGTAAAACAATTGAGAAAATTAAGCCCCAAAAGCCGTGTGCATTTTACTATAAGATACGGATTTAGCTCGATGAAATTGAGGTACCTAAATAAGAATTAAGGATACAAAACAAACTTCAGTACTAGTATATCACCTCACTCATTCTTGGTCGACGCCGTGAAGAATGACGCACACAAGAGGCAGCAGAAGCAACCAACCGTGCAACTTCAGCAGGGTCATAATCCTTCTCCAACCTTGGATCAAGAAGTGCATCAAAGTTGCCAGTTTCTAGAGCTTCAGAGAGTAAAGGCCTTGCCTAAAATTGAAAATAGCATCTGTTATTAATGCAATGATATATGAGTATGTGACTGAGGATACTCAGATGGAATATAAAAAAATGGAATAATAAAAGTTAAATCCACTACATAGAGGTAGAACTGGAAAGCAAAAGGAGGACGGAGAGGTTCAAAGCCATGTAACCTCTTTTCTAATTCTTAGAATGTTCATGCGCTGGAGGAGTGGGGACAATGGAGGTTGTATGAACTACCCACTACTCTATACGACTAAGCAAATCTGTCTGTCTATTCAGATAAGGATACAACTAAATTTTATCCACCATTTATTTCTATCAAGATCCGTGGTTCTTTAAGATGACATGCTTTCATAATTTTCTGCCAGCATATTTAAGGGCACGACTTTCATCAGCTACTGACGATATTCTAAATGGCTCAGAGCTGAAAAACTGATTAGATATACCCTTAGCACATATTACCGAACAACAGACACTAGAACTCATACTATTAATACCCACATCAAGGACATCATGTTAATCCTCAAGAACACGTTCTGATGAAACAATTACCCATTCAACCATGCTATCCTCAGTAAAAGGCTGAGCTTTATCGATTGGCCGACGTCCAGTGAGCAACTCTAGAAGCACAACCCCAAAAGAGAAGACGTCCGACTTATCAGTGAGCTTCCCACTCGAAGCATACTCTGGAGCCAAGTAGCTGCACTCGGTGATATGAGTTCAAAGAAGAGTCAAATTTAGAAAATAGAGAGATGGAGAAATAGAAATATTGTGAGCATTGTTGACTACAATTACTCTACACGTAGTATAAGTGAACGTTATTTATACTGCCGCTGTAACTCGAATTCTGTCCACTAGGGCCACAAGTTTTGAGCACTTGGCTATTTGGGCAAGTAAGCTTTGATAGTATAAGTAAATGTTAAAAGGAAAATATGAAACCACATGCCAGATCTTACCCGAAAGTTCCCATTACTCGAGTAGAGACATGAGTGTCGGTATCTAATGAAAGCTTAGCAAGCCCAAAATCAGCAACCTGAAAAGAAGGCCTCATTAAAATTTATGGCAACATGCAAGTATAGATCAAGATCATTTTTTCCTAAAATGAAATGATATTGTTTCATAAAGCATTATGTGGCCCACTTTAAGATATATATTTCACTTTCCACATTAACTGAGCAGGTTTATTTCAAATTTTTGTTCATAAAAGCTTCAAGTAAAAGTACTGTTAATTTAGGTCAAAAACCATTCAACCATCACTTAGTGTAGAAAAAGACAATGGTTTTGATGATTTTATTCATACTCAATGTCTAAACTGTAAACTTAGGGCCGTAAACGAGCCAAGCTTTTAACAAGCCGTTCAAGCTCGGCTCGTTCAATATTTGGTTCAGGCTCGTTATAATCGAGTTCGAGCCGAATTCGAACTCAAGATTGGGCTCGTTTAATAAACGAGTCGAGCTCGAGCCTAACCTCTTTAAGCTCGATAGGCTCGCAAGCCGGCTTCTTTAATAATTAATTATATTTTTGTATTAATATATTTTAAAATTTTAATAAATATTTATAATAGAATTAAACGAGCCAAATCAAGTTGAGCCAATCTCAAGTTGGCTCATTTAGTATTTAATGAATTATTTATTATTTATTTAACTTTTAATGAATATTTGTATTCAAATTTAAGCGAATCGAGCCGAGCTCGAGCTCGAGTTTGTATATTTTATTTTGAGCCGAACTCGAGCCTAGTTTCATAATCTCGTTCGAGCCCGAGCCCGAGCCGAGCCCTACCAAAATGAGGCTCGATTCGGCTCGTTTACACCCAAACTACATATGCTTAATAAGACAAGATGGTTTTGATGATTTTAGTCATGCTCAATGTCTAAACTACATATGCTTAATAAGGTAATAAAATATTCTATCCTACTGCTAATTGGCTAATTGATTCTATACCAGTGCTTATTGATATCACACTAAGGATGATTGCATGGATGGTGCAAGACTTGATTTCTTGCACTACTTACAAGGATCTCATCACTAAGAATGGCCTTGTCAACATTCAAAGAATTTGGTAGAGGATACTTCATAGGTTAGGTCCATGGGAGAGGGAGAGGTAATGGAGTTGATAAATTAGTGCAATTTCAAACTTAACATATATGAACTATAAGAGATAGATATGGAAGTCATTTCTCAAATTACCAAGAATACTACAAAAAAGGAGCATGTTAATGGTCAAGATATAAGAAAGCCTACCTTTGCCTCGAAGTTAAAATCAAGAAGAATATTGGATGCCTTGATATCACGGTGAATGATCTTGGGTTTACCTGAGGACATAATAAACTCAAAATGCAAAGTGGTACCACAAGGCCTGTGACATAAACCTATGACTTCAGTTGAATCTAACAACTAAATTAAACTCACAGTCCTCATGCAGATATGCCAATCCTTTTGCAGAATCTAGAGCAATTTTCATTCTGGTTGGCCAGTTCATTGGTGGTCTCCCTTTTCCTGAAATTAGAACCTCTCATCAGACTAGATAATCAAAATTGTGGAAGTTTACATGTGTCGTACATCCCACATGGCATAGTTGAATTTAAGTTTTAATTTTTTATGGACAGCATATGTATGTACTATTTATCAGAGACATCCGATTCAACCCTTTTTACCCCGCTGCAAATAATTTTTTTTTCACTCAGTAGTCTTTCAAATAGTTGGTTACAACAAAAAATTGTGATTCTTCCATATGTTACAGCTTTTTTAAGCGTAATTTTACACTGATTTCAAAACGTGAACCCTGACCATCAGGCTAAAGATACAAACATTTGATCACTTTGCCAAGTAAACTTTGGTTCAATTTTACAAAGGGTTACATATTTGTTATTGGAATTTTACAGATAAGTCAGAGCTGGTAATTCATCTGTTTATGGACTGTAGACCACAAGGAAATGCTAAAAATGGGTCACATTAACTGTAGCTTACGATTGTGTTATGTGCTAATGGAAAAGTGTGATCGACACAAGACCCCTGAAGACCACCAATAACCACCAAGTTGCTATCAAAGTTGTGACCCATTTATGGTTCCTCCTCTATATGTTTTTGGTTCGCGTGTGAGACCCATTGTATTGTCAAGCCTGCATGTAAAAGGGAGTGTTTCACCTAATAGCTTGAGCTTTAGGGTTGGATCTAAGGTTGGGTGAAGCTTTAATAGATTCCATTCCATATGTTACAACTAATCCCTTAATTCCTCCAAACGAATAAAACTCTACCATTCCGTCTTCATACTACAACAACTCAACATCAAAATGCCTCACGTCAAATGTAATGGAATTTCACTTCTTTAAAGCAAGCGAGTAGTAGGAAATAATAAAGTGAAGTGGTAATATCTATCAGGGATCTGCTTTCACACTATTTTAGTTGTATTGAAATATCAAGTTCTTTTCACAGAGTGCCATTTTTGCTATTTAAAAAAAACACATTCTTTCTTTTTTAGGCTGAGAGAAAAGCAAATATATTCATCAGAAAACTCACCATGTAAATGAAACTCCAGAGTGTTGTTGGGAACAAACTCATAAACAAGCAGCCTCTGATCCCCGGCAGTGCAATACCCTACCAGTGAAACAAGATGTCTATGGTGGACTCGACTAATGATCTCAACCTCTGCCTGAAACTCACGCTCCCCCTGCCCACTTCCAGCTTTTAGCTGCTTAACAGCAACCTCTTTTCCATCTGGAAGGACTCCTTTGTGTACATAACCAAAACCACCTTGACCGAGGAGATTGATTTCTGAGAACCCATTTGTTGCCACCGCTAACTCTTCATATGTAAATGTGCTTTGCGAAAACCCTGATGGCATGCCTGAAGAGATTGATGGTACAGGTTTACCAGAGCTCAGACTACTATTTGTCGGTGGTGGTGGTCGATAAGAGTGATTCGACATAATTCCTGGGGGAGGAGTAGGCTTTGGCAGCGTTGTGAAGTTATGGTTAGTCGGTGGAGGAGCATTTTGTTGCCAATAATGAGGTATCCCTGGATAAGAGTCATCTACAAAAATAGAACAAACAGCAAGAGATTGTATTAGCAGTCATGGTGTAAATTTTAACACGAGTTGGCAAATTCAAAGTAGCATGAATTATGAACTGAAGTAACACTGAATTTGACTGGTGCACATGCAGGTTGCTTGCTAATATTTAAAAAATGGAGGCCTGGGAAGACAGAGGTATCCTGACTCTAGCCAGGTAAAAGAGAACACAATTCAGAGAGGATTTGATGAACAAGCACATCATACGAAACATTTTAATGTTATCACTTCATAAAGATACACAACTTGAACTGTCCTCATTTCCCAACAGAAACCCTAAATGGAGAATATATGTAAGCAAATAATTCAGTTAGTCAACTGATACAGGAAGCCGAGACAAAGCCCCATCCATTTCAATTCAATATCAAACAGATTCCTATGAGGAAGCAACATATCAAATATGTGTATATTAGCAGCCCACATTGATCTTTGAGCTAATTAAAGAATAAAGAGATGATAAACTCCCTCCCAAGTCTTGTATGAAAGATTAGGAACCATGCCATAAAATGGGAGACACTTGTAATTGAGTTTGCCACACCAAAAGCCTTTAAGTTGCAAAAGATAATACCCTTTTCCTTCTATATTCATTACAAAATCAGAAACCCAACAATGATTTACCAAAACTAGATGTTTCCGATCCACCTGGGAATGTACTTGGTCCATCTCATGACTAAAACTGACTCCCCCCTGTATACAGATGGTTACATAATCCTCAGTTCCTTTTAATGACGAGGACTATGTTTATTCCAGTCATCTATTCAACAGATATGCACACAAAATCTTATTAGCACTCATAGTTTCTATAGTTGGGGAAGATTCACATTTTTTAAATTCTTGATTTGGAGGTATTAAGCAGAATAGTTGTGTCCCATGAATTTTAAATTCAACCAGATTAGATAAACAAACAGTTACCATGTACATAACTCCAAAACAAAAATCCAAATCTCATGCAACAGTAACAGAAGATTACCCAAACATCATAACTTCACTGGGTGGAATCAAAAGGCAAAAATTAGAAAGTGAGTCACACCTTTAGGCCCTTGAGGAGCTTCTCCTCCTCCTCCTCCATCGTAATTCTCTCGGCTTCTCTTCTTGTTCCTCTTCCTGTAGCAAACGACAAAAATACAAACCCCAATCAGCACAATCAGCCCACCGATGCCAATCCCCACAACCAGACCGACCAACGCGCCCGTCGGCAAGCCCCCCGAGGACGGCGGAGAAGGAGGAGGTGCGTCCGGCGCCGGAGGAGTGAAAAAGGTGGAGTCGGTGGTGATCGGCAGGGGCGGAGGGGAAGTGGCGGTCGCAATCGCCGGAGGCGCGGACGGCTCCGGCGAGGACATTGCCGGAGCAGAAGCTGAGGGTTTCGTTTCGTTTCGCTTACTTGAGATGTGAACGGAAAGTGAGCATTTTGCTTTCTTTGGTCTTTTTAGCTTAGCAGTAGCTTTGTTCTGGTCGACCAAGATGGAAAGCATTGACTGGACTACACTGTTGTCCATGGTGGGGACAGACCCAAAACGACGCCTATGCTGACGTCGTTTTTCTTTTCCTGGCAATTTCAATTCTACTCGCTAATATTTTATCGGAGTTGGTCACAACTAATAAAAATAAAACGCGTTTTTTATCCATAAGTATGTTTTATATTTCTTTTATCTTTTAGTATATTGGGATAATGATTTTCCAAACTCTAAAAAATTTACATTTTTCTTTATGGTCAGAGATGAAATTGGGGACTTAATTTTTTTTGACGACTTACAAATACGAATTAAAAAAAAAATGATATTTTGTTACACATAATTATAGCGAAATGACACTTTCATACATTAATTACTTTTTTTTAAGTACTCTAACAATAAGTGTAGAGTATTTATTTCATGCTTAATTATATTTGGAAATAATATTTTATGGTATTTTAGATATAGTTAATAGTTTTCTTTAATTTCTAGTGCTTCTAAATATAAATCTATGTTATCAAGTTTAAATTGTTAGGGTTTTTAATTTGTGGATATAACTCAAATAACACGAAACAGTATATATTCACAAAAATAAGGTAGTGTAGGTGTGATAAATATAATATTATAAGGTTAAAGTGTTTTATTTGTAAGGTAAAGTTGGCAACCACGTTAATGAATGATGGCTAGCAGCACGTGGTTATGCATGCCTTCAAAAGGAAAATTTACTGAGAGGATAAGATTATCTATTCAGTAATTAGTGGAGTTACTCACTTAACATTAATGGATAGTAAGAATATTATCGTTTAATTATTATTTTATTGAAGATATCGTTTAATTATTAGATATGCATCATTAATACGCTTATTACACATTTTTATCCAAAAATATACATTGATAAACGTATATTTATGTCCTGATAATAATATTAAATGGTTGGGAATGGTTTTTCCATTACAACTTTTGAACTTAGTTTCCAAATAAGCTATAAGCGAAAATTCTTTCTAAAATAAGTCTCTTTTGCTTTTAGATAGTTATTTATGAGTAATTTGTAATGATATCTTTACATATTAACAAGTAAAATCACGAAACCATGCATAATCTGAAAGTGATGGGCTTTGGGAATGAAGAGACGCTCAAGATGTGCATTCCTCAGCTCTTAAAGTGATCACCGTTCGAAGAGGTACTGGTCGAAGCTGTAAAATTGGGTTGTACATACATCGGGCATGGCTCCACAACTAAGAGATCAAGCTGTTAGTTGAGTTTGACCATTTCCTTTATATTCTCAACACTCCCCCTCACGTGTATTTTACACGTGGGCCTTTATCAACTCTCTCCCCCTCATGTGGGTCATGGTAGGATGTGTCCTTTTGCACGCATGCTTATTTCCCCCCTTACGTGAACCACAATATCGGGCTTACAAGGGAGCGGAGCC
>JAYMTP010006163.1:0-12408 GCA_036897365.1 Geranium brycei | reverse complement strand
TCCCCCCCCTCCCCCCCCGGGCGGCTTTTTTACTAATGATATATTGTTTTTTTTTGGGGGGGGGGGGGGGGGGGGGGAGGTCTGAGGTTTACAATATGAAAGATTTTGATACTCCTTTGGTCGATGAGAATTTCTATGCAAGGATAACACGCAGATCTTAGGTTATTTTTTTGTAAAACAATACATTATTCCAACCCTGATCTAAGTGCAACAAATGACATATAGAGACCTCTTTTCAAATCCTAACTGCAGGCATTGACTGAGTATGTGTGAGAGAGACAGTGTCCTTAAGGGCATTACCTCTTTGCATTCCTTCTATTTAGAGGTCCGTTACTGAAGGCCCAGTCGACATTGATAGTCTGAAGAAGAAATTCAGCTCCATTCATTTTGGATATTGCTTCCTGAGCTTCCTCGAAGTTTTCGTACTCAATCAATGCATACCCCTTATTTGAAAATGAAAATAGTATCAGATCATGTCATGTTACCCACAAAAAAACACACCATAAATGTGAATAATATCAAAACTAAATGGTACATGATATCACGTAACAGGCAAAACTACCATCAAGAAACAAAACCTGCATCACTCACATTACAATGCAAAATTATTCGCTTTATATTCAGTATAACTGATGTTATTCAAAATATAGGAGTGTCTGGCATTCATGAAAGCATGCAGACGCTTTAAAAGTATTGTCACATGCAGCTTGTGGTAAAATGGTTTCGAGTTGTTTAAAAGACCTCGTGCATATACATATGCCTATTCATAAGCTTTCAGATCAAAAAAATGTATTACAATGTGCAAATATTGCTTATGTCTCACTGACTAAGTTGGGTAAGGAGTCACCTTGTGCAGATTAGAAGTAAGGGTGCATTTATTCAGTTTTCTAATTGTCAATTATGGCAAGCAATATCTATATCTGAACTCCTGTTTTTCACCAATGCAGCAAACCACATCCAATTGCTTCATATTTTTAGTCAAACAGAACTCATTCAAAAAATAACAGAAGAATAAGACTAGTAGAATATTACATGCAAAGAACTAAATAATTCATCAACAAAGAACATTTATGCATGATTACCATATATATTACCAATTGAATAACAATAGGCCATTTTCATACCTTCACGAAGCCGGAGCGCCTATCAAGATTTAGATGCAAATTCCTGATCTCCCCAAACTCTCCAAATGCATTTTGAAGGTCATCTTCTTGTGCTTCTTCATGCACTCCAGTAACTAGAATTATCCATCCTTCAATTGCTACAAACAGAAAGACGCTGAATGAACCACAAGCATATAGCGCACAAAAGCCCATTACAATTAACAGATAAATATGGAATAAAGCAGCATCTCTTGGTATGCCAAATTTTCTATAGAATGATTTGTTGGGTTATTGTACACTATCACAATTTCAAATATGTACTTGCAACTCTAATAATACTAATACCATGTTGAGAAGGGAATCGTTGGGATTCGACAATAGCATCAACTAGATACAAAGTGCTTTTCCAAAAAAAAACATTAGAACTAATAACTAAACAATCTTAATCAACTCATCCCTCCCAAAATGATCCCCAAACTACTTAATCAAGCCAACCAAAAATCTCACCATTCTAGACTCCTAGTCCTATAATCACAACAGCAATGAATAGCTCGCTCCCCTCTTTCACACACAGAAAACTGGCTAAACACTTCTTCAGCATCTAGAACACCAAATTTCACAAATTAATACATCATTAAATCAGACTTTTACGATAAATGCAAGGCTTTATTTCAAATTTCCACATCAATTAGCCAGAAACACGATTTCACACAACAATAACAGAACCCAAAACCCTAGAAACACGAATAAAGCAAAATCAACATCCCATTTCTAAAATCCCAAACCCAAGAACACAAACAGAAAAAAAAGGAGAAAGAGGGTCGAAGAATTTACATCGCTGCGGTCCAGGACCGCCCTCGGAGTTGAGCGACTCAAAGTCGCGGCCCGAGAGGCGCTTCGACCGGTCCGAGCTCGGGGCCTCGTTGAACCCACGCCCCTTCGTCTTCCTCGCCGAGCCGGTGATGGCGGACTTGAGCTTCGGAAAGGCCGCGCGCGGCGAGGCCTCGGCGTCTCCGCCGGCGTCCTCGTCCATGAGGTCGTCGTCCTCCGGCTCGAAGTCCAGAGCTTCGGCGTCTCCACCGCTCGCCATCGCCGCCGTGAAGGTCTCAGTTAGGGTTTCAGTGATCGGAGATCGAGCAAGAGCTTCACTTTCTGGTCGCCGCCGAGATGAGACAGAGATTGAGAGCTCCTTTTATAGGTCGGTGAAATGGGCCTGCTGTTTTCGGATGGGCTTCAGTTCTTAATTGGGTTTTAGGCCCACTGAGGTGTGAGTGAGCAAGGACGGCAAGCATCAATACGGCGTCGTTTTTGCTCTCGATCCCTTCTTCTTCCTTGGAGCTCTCCTATATTCGCATAGTCACAAAGAGGCTTTTCACTCTTTATCTCAGGAATTTGCTCGTTTGCTTCGGAAATTCTCGTTATTCTTGTAAGATTTGTCAATTTATCTCCCTCTATTTCTCTTTCTCGTCGTTAATTTTCTGGATTGTGATTTTTCTTGTTTGTTTGTAAGGAACATAGTGATTGATCTCTGTGAAATTGATACATTTCTGATATTCTGGTGATTGAGATCAATTTTTTGAAGATATTTTTTAGGTTCCGATATGGGTTTGATTTAATCTGTATGTGAAATGAATCAAAACGTCATGGGCTTGGAAGTTTTGATTGAGGCATTTTAACAAACACCTAGCGGACATGGATTCCTTAATGTTTGTTTACTCGGAATTTGGTATATTTCTTGTGTTAAACGTTGTAATTTGGTTTTATGAAAGTTTTCCAAATTGATAGAACTATATTGTATTGACACATACAGGAAATTATTGGTGCTTGAAATGTTTTCTTCGCAATTCAAAGTCTTCAAGGATCGAGCGTTTTGGGGATGGTTGTTTGTTACGTTTGGTTTCGTGTTCTTTATGGGATTTATCTTCGCCTCGGTTATATCAAAGCTGCTTCCTCTGTCGAGCAACTCTATCGTGTTGGCCATACAAAATGACAGGTGATTTGATTATGATGTTGAATTTCAATAATTCTGCAAAGCTCATCGCACTCGTGAAATGATATTAGTTTGTTTGATTTTTTGGTTTCGGTTGTGACAATGGTTATCTTGGAAGTTATTGATTGCTTAGTTTGATTGAAGATCCTTACTTTCGAGTCTTGACTATTCATTTGGCCTTAGTATGTTTTAGCTTAAACTCTTCAGCTTGGTTGGAACATCGAAACGAATTATTAGGTAAATAAATATACATAATGGGAGCGGTGGGTAACGGTTTTATATCATATTTGAACGAGCATGTGGTTTACTTTACACTGGTGCGTAGTAGCATTCTGAACGAATCTTTTCAGTTCTCATGGCTAATTACAGTAACATTGGAAACATTTTAGAAGCCATTAAAAAGAATTTTGGCGGCATAGGTGATCATCGTCATGTATGATTTCCCTGTATCATTATTGTGGTTTTTAAGGGACTAGAATAGTAGATATTGCAATGGAGGCTCTTATGTTTTGGAAGTTATACTAATAAGGTAGCTTATTTAGTTACCGATACTCTTGAGGACTTGAAGGGTTATGAGATATTCCTAGAACAATCTTGTTTGACATCTTTAGCTCACTGTTCTCCTGGCTATTGACTTGCAATGATTTTTTCTTTTCCTTTAGACCTTAAAACGCTACTTCCACTGTCTGAAGCAGGTTCTTAAATGCCGCATAACTTTAATTGCTGGATCAAACTTGGGCTGGTCCCTGATTCAAATTTAGTTAGTAATGACCCTTGAACCTGGTTTGTCACGCTACTTCACGTTCTTAGTTTTACAAACCTTGGATGCATTAGCTGTTTAATAATCTGTTCAACCAATTGAATAATTATGACATCATTTAATTTGAGTGACATTAGTGTTTACTGTACTTACATTGCACTGGAAATTTAAGAGGTTTTGGATGATAATTAGGTACATACTGAAGTTAGGAATAAGTGTGTGTTAAGTCCCACGTTGAAAAGATGTGGATCCATTTGCTAGTTTAAATAACAAGTGTGAGTCTCCACATATCACCTTCAACTTTTAAGTGGGTCGGGTTTTAACAGCGTGCTTATATGTTGGTGTTCCTTACTTTGATCCATATGCACCCTCAGAAACAAATGAAGATTTGTCTTTTATGAAAGAAAAGTAGAGACTGAGTTCTATTCATTCTGATATGCACTTAAAAAATGTGGAAGAACTGTTATTTGCCCAAGTTTTGAAATCTTGCATTTAGTTGTAGCTATGTTGTCTATAAGATATGATTCCATTATATTCTGATTTCCCAACAAAACTTGCATTATTATCCTTAAATCATATTAATCCCCAGAAATATAAAATCCCCATTTGTGTCAAAATACACCCAAGTGATCATTTCAAACCATAATTTGGGTACTAAATCCAAACAAAGAGCGTTATGGGCACTATTTCCGAACAAAACAGATACTCTGGTCACCATTTCTCAGCAATGTTCTCTAATATATGTAACTATTTCATCTGTAACAGGTACTACTGCTTCTTGGTGCCACTGACACTCCCAATCCTTGTAGTCTTCATATATTTCCACTGGCTCAGCATGAAAATGTTCAAGCACGCATAAACCTCAACATGCACATCCATAGTCGTCGCAGCTACTGCGGATCTTGTCGGTATGTTTATTCCATCGTCTTGATACGAGACGACGCTGAGGCCATGACTACTACTTGGACACTGTTTTGTGTTCCTTTTTTCCATGGCTGAATCTGAATGTATTGATAAATTTGTCTCTGGTAGGGATCCTGAGGATTGCAGGCGGTGGGAAGCTGGTTTATAGGTATGTTAATAAACAAATTTTGGGTGATTTTCTTATAGCATATGGCATTTTTGTTGGTATTGATGAATTAAAATTTTGAATTGTTGTATAAATTGTTTTAGATGCTTTTAACTCATCCGAAGGCCTAAATATTCATATGTGATATCAGGATTATTCATTTTGTTTTGAAAATAAATTGAAGCCATTTTCTTGTTTGGGTCTGATTAGACTAATTTCATATAGCTAAGCATATGTATGTAATTTTTTTAATAAAAATAATGAACACTGAAAAAAAAAGTAATTATAAATACTTTTATTGGTGTTTTGTATTTATTTTATTAAGAATATGAATGTAAAAAATATCATAATATTATTTTCACTTATTGAAATGTGTTGATCTTTGTAATTTATATGTAGTTGTGGCTCAATTTAGTTCTGTAAATTTAAATTCATCATGGACATAATAATATTTTATATTAATGAATTAAATAAAATATACTTGGGCTTCATTCTATTTCAAGGCCCGTTCAAATCTTTGTCGAGCTACACTGCTAGGCCCTAGGCAAGTACTGGGAAAACGAGCCTACACATTGCTTCATGAATTGTTTCTTTGACTTTCACTTATTTCCACAAAATCTTTACAGAAAAATAAATAAATTATGACACCATACACCATTATAATTATTTATAATATAAGGTCCCACAAGTCACAACTCTACCTATTCTTATTTATTATTTACAGGTAAATGCTAGATACTTAATTTGACACTACTTTGGTTCAAATGCATTATTGTAACACAAATTTGGAAAATAGTTATTCATATATAAATTATCCATGTAATATCTCTTGTAAATTTAATGCAATTTTAAAGAAAATATTATCTTCCCACGAGTGATTAACTTTTTTTAATCGACATATATGTGTTCATGATTACTTGTTATTATGGTTGTAAAGGAACCAAATCGAGTTTCATTTTAATAAGACTCGATTTAGTTCGTGAAAAAAGTAATGTTATATATTCCTGTTATTTAAGTATGACATTCAATATATAAGTAATGGTATAGACAGTAAAAGCAAAACACAAAAACATATGATTGGAATGACAAACAGTAATTGTCGGGCAACAAAACAAAACATTGCATGAGAGATACATATATTATATACTTAGGACTTTTTTTTTATTACAAAACATTATATGAACTCATACGTATATTAAATACATGTATCTAATGCAGATTTTGAGGTCCCCAATGTAAAATATAGGCACTGTTCTCACATGTTCTTGTCTTTTGATGTGTTTGATCTATTCACTTCCTAGCTATACATAAATAATAAAATCTATAATGAACATTGAAGTTAACAGGTTCAAGTTTCTCCTTAATTTAATCAATCAACATGAATTGAGATCATAAGTACAAATATGTAATAAATATTGAAAGAGATTTAGTGGGATCAACACCTGAAGTTAATTTGACCTCTTTCTTTAGTTCAGCCCTTAATTGTGATCATATGCTTCAATTTAGTTTTGAAATAATTTTATTCTTGTGGATGATAAAATACTCCGTTTTTTAGAATAACTCGATGTACATGATCTAACTAAATGAATGTTTTAAAAACAATTCAATATATTTTGAAAATTTATAAATACATATGTAATATACGATAATAATAATAATAATAATAACGACGATGAATTCTTTAACACCGTTTTGGGTTTAAATGATGATAAATTAGGTTTAAATGATGATAAATTTAAACACGTACTAGATTTTAGTCAAATAACAATCAAATAGAACATCTTATAAAAAAAGTTAGATTATATCAAATTTTACTCTCACATAAATTCGTAACTTAATTTATTTCCCCGCATTTTATAAACAATAATCCCAAAATTACTCCAAGGCCGGCTTTAGGGGGCTGCAACTAAAGTAAGCGTTTTAGGCCCACTAAAAATATGTCAAATTCTCTTAATAATTAAGGCCATTTTTTAGAAAATGCCCCTAAATCAAAGGTTATGTACAAAAATATAGGTCATAATTTCTTGTTTATAAATTTCGTTTTAGAACTCGACAATGATTGAGCCGACCCTGAATCACTCCATGATTTATGGACAAAATAGTCATTTCATCTCTTAATTTTTCTTCACATTTAATTTTGTATTGAATGCCAACACCTTCCCTTCACCGTACTTCCTTACTACAACTTGCTAATAAATAAAAAATACAATTTAGTCAAATAAAATAAAATATATAATATTTCCACTACTAAGATTCATGATTTTGTCCATCATGGTTTCCAAATATCATTCTCCAATCAATACAACACTGCCCTAAGCAGCTATGTCCTATCACTCATTCAATTATCTTTTTAAAGATTAATCTTACTAGTATATTTATGAAATAAATAAATAAAAACTTTATAAAAAGGAATTACAACAGATAAACTCAGCCAAACATATTTTTTACACATTAGTACATCTAACAATTTTTTATCGTGTTAACTCGTTCAAAATTCATGTTTTTGCACATCAATATACCAGCACGATGATCTCCCAATTTTTACATTCTTCTTGCTCAATCTGTCGTATGAGCTAATAAAATAAAAAGAAGTTGAAGATGATGATGTGCAAAACATGTTTCGTTAAATATAAGTAAGTGCAGTTATCCCTTATTATTGATAGGATAAGCTTTAGCAAGAACAACGACAAACTCGACTTCTATTTGTATAATGAGCAGTTGTATAAGAGAGGGTTGTTTTATCTCACTTCCAATAAGATGATTTTAATTAGTTTATTGTAATTTTTAGTCCAACATATGATTATGAATTCAAATATTTTTAAAAGAAGAAGAAAAAATAATTGATTGAATAATATTTCAAACATCATACATGAAATCTCCCAAATTTAAATTCTTAACTATAATCTTTTATGCAATGTCAATAATTTAGATTAGAGCATTGAATTTATCTGTTGGATTTTAAGGATATTTTAAGTGAGACATGTCACATGAACATGAACACACTTATTGAAGCTTTGGTTTCTGGTAGTTGGGCTTTCATTTGAGGTTCATTGGAGTCCAAGCCCACCTGCAAATCTACCATATTTTAGTATGTAACTAAATATTTTGCTCATCACAACATTTATGTATTTAGTTGTCTAGTGTTTGTGTTTGTGTTTGTTGGGTTGTTTATCAACTGAGAATGTTTGTGAGCATATGTGTTGATGGAATGTAAGTTAATGTTCGTAGAAACAGTACATTAAGTGCACGTTTGATCTCGCCCAATTTAGATAAATGAATGAAATATTTTGATAGAAGAAAATCAAAATAATGATAATATATTTTTAAAATGTTTAAAATTAGCCAGACATTTTAAAGTTCGATCTTGAGTTAGTTCGATTTAGTTTTGAACCGAACGAATTGTTTTGGTTTTAAGAAAGTTAAAAATGAAACCGAATTTATAGAAATCGGTTCGGTTTGATTCAAATTTTTCTCTAAATCAAATTTTAACGAAACTCTTATATTTTAGACCGTTTTGTGTTATTATTCGACTTCTCGGTTTTCGGTTTGAGTCGGTCTTGATTTATTACTTGACTTACTTTTTGTTTGAACAATATTTTGAAGTACAATTAATAAAGGTCGATAACTTAAAACGAATTATATGTACAAATCAATCAATTTTCAATTTAATTCTATATTTTATTAATTATCATTTCATGAACCCAAAACCGAACTGCTGAAATTTCAGTCCAAAATCAATTCCATTTGATTCGATTATTTTTTAGGCCGTCCTCAAATTTGCGTCAAATTAAACCACTACAATTAGTTTTCAATAAAATAATTATATTAAATTAATGGGTAATATTATATAATCTTCTTTTAAATAGAAGTACAGGATTATCTATAACTACAAGACATGGAACTGTTTATCTTCTAGAAAAGTCCTTTTCGGTCCGAAAGCAAAGCCGCGAAATGACCAAACCACCCCTCCCCGCCCGGGCAAAAGAGCCGATAACGAATACCCTTTTCGGGTACAACACATTGACTCGAAACCTGCAAGAATCTGCAGCACTCGTGCCCCGTGGTCCCCACGTGGACAAAAGAAAACGAACGGCGCATGTGCGATCAGGGCGCACGGTATGCGGTGCGCGCGAGCAGCAGCGGATCGCCGCTCGAAGGGCACTGTGGATTGAATCTAATGTAAATTGTTGCATCACAGACACACATGCAGAGCCAGTACGGTGAGACCAAGCTTGTCAGAATCTCCAACTCACGCGACACGTTGGCGCGTGTGTCACACGGACAATCATATTTGGTTGACCATAAATGGGTTTTGATTTTTTTTTTTTTGGTTTGTTTGGGAATTGTTTTTGAGAGATCTATTTGTGGAAAGTTAGTTAATAATGTGGATTTCTTTTTCATGAGAGGGGAATAATTGATTTGTTTTGTGCTGGAATTTATTTTTGTTTATTTTTTTCTTCCAAAAATGGATATTAGTTATAAGATTCTGTGTTAGTTTTAAGAATAATGAACTTTTGCATCATTTATACGGCCGGGCGTACACTTTTAAAGTGGAGGTCCAGCTTTTAACGACTCGTTTAAATTTGGTTTGTTAGGTATTTTGTTCATGCTCGTTACAATTGAGTTGAAGCCGGGTTCAAACTCGTGGTCGAGCTCATTTCATAAACATGTCGAGCTCGAGCCTGACTTTTCAAGGCTCGATATACCCGCGAGCGAGCCGATTCGTTTGATATTTAATTGATTGTTATATATTTATATTAATATATTTTTGAAGTTTTTAACAGATATTTACAATGGAATCAGACAGGTCGAATCAAGTCGAGCGATCTCGAGCTAGGTTGTTTACTAATTAATGAAGTATTTATTTAATTTTTAATAAGTATTTGTACTTTTTTATCGGCGATAATAAACTTTGTATAATTTATACGGTTAGTGTCTCAGGCGTACATTTTAAAAGTGGAGGTCTATTTTTTAGAGAGTCGTGTGAGTTCGGCTTGTTAAATATTAGGTCTGGATTTATTTTAATTGAGCTCGAGTCTTGAGCTCAAAATTTGACTCGTGTAATAAACATGCTGAGCTCGAGCCTAACTTTTCAAAACCGATATGCTCATGAGGTGACTCGTTTAATGTTTAATTGATTGCGTATTCATATTAATATTTTTAAAAGTTTTAATAAATATTTATAGTGGATTTGAATGAGCCGAATCAAGTTGAGAAAATCTCAAGTTAGCTCATTTATTAATTAATGAATTACTTATTATTTAATTAATTTTTAATGAGTATTTGTATTCAAAATTAAGTGAACCGAATTGAGCCCAACTCGAACTTGTCTGCTTTATTTCATGTCGCACTCGAGTATTAGTTGCGTAAACTCATTCGATCTTGAGTCAAGCTCGAGTCGAGCCTTGCTAAAACTAGGCTCGATTGTATAAAAACGAAAAACTTAAATTAAACATTTGATATGCTTTCTTTTTAGAATATTTGTCACAGCATATGAAAATGACATTTGATTTTAGCAAATTTGAAACAAAATATATATTTTACAATGTACATGATTATTTTAATTTGGAGATTATAAAAAGACACTATTTTAGGTTGAATGTTAGTAATATGGATTGGGTTCACAGGGCAAATTAACCATGAATTCCAGATTATACTTCCAATAAAAACATTTATAAATTATATTTTTCTATTCATTTTGTTTGTAAGATACTCATTCTCTTTGTCTCAACAATTGACACATTTCTAAAACCCCAACAGAAGATGTTTCTTTCAAATTAGTAAGAGAATATATTATAAATTTATAATATTGCTATCCATTTTAAAAGTAAATATAAAAATAGAAACATCTCCAAAACAATATCCTAATCAAAAGTGGGAGAGCAAAAATGGTCAAATCAGACAAATATTTTGCTTACCTTATATGTCATGATCCCCAAATTTGAAAATTAAAGTTAGGTTTTGTTGTTCAATACTAGTGCCCACACCATGATAAAGAAATTTAAAGAAATTGTTTTTGTTTTGGTTAGGTGTATTTCATAAATACTGAAAAAATCTCCAAAACCAAATGGTGATGGTGTATTTTTTTCGGCCTTAATCTCAACTTACAAGGATGATAAAATATTTAGGGCCAATGATAAATTCACACATATGAAGCTAAAAATCACATTTCAAAATTTATTTTATATATGCATATACACATAGATGAACAGATACAAAATCACACTTTAAATAAAATTATTTTAACACATAGATACACAGATGAATTGCTCATAAAGGTAAAACTACATATTAATATATTTGACACCCTTTACAAAAATAAATTTTATAGGCATGTCAATTTTTTTTATCAACTGTGCATATCGACTTGTCATTATCAAAAATATATTGAATATGATATCATTTCATTTTCTCATATAAGGACCATGTATGAGAATTTAAATACATAGACAATAATCTATTTAAGTGTATACATGCAATTTACAAGTATCCATGCTTAAGAGAATTTAAATCTCACAATATACACATGTCAAAATTAATTTAAAGTGGAAATTTATGTTCATGGATAATTTATTTATTTTGAATATAACCATGTCGTCAACATTAATGCATTTTTTTTTTCAAAAATTAAAAACCCTGTATGAATTAATTATTAAAAAACAGAGAACAAATTGATTTCCCAATGAAGGTTTGAAACAGATCTGAATCTGCACTCTCCACTCACCCTTGTTTTGTCCAATTCTGTAAAGACAAATCCAACTATCTCACCAAAGTAATTACAAAAAGATTCAATTTTTATTGCCCTCTACACTCCCCAAAGCTGCTACACTTCTCTGCACTCTCTCAGTCTCTGAAGAAGAGAGAGAGAGAGAGAAAGCACCACCACCATCATCATCACCTCCAAGATCCAATTCAAAATCCTTTTTTGGGTCACTTGAGCTCATGGGTTGATGACAGTTTCAAAGTGACACAGATTTTCAAACTAAATTAATTTAATAAAATCACACAAAGAAAAAAGAAGGGAAAAAAAAGAAAAAAAAGGGGAAAAAGTTCTCTTTTTTAGCTCTCCTCCACTTCTTGCTCCTCTGTTCCTCTGATTAAATTTAATACCCAGAAAAAGAAAAAGGGAAATAAAACTAAAATTTAAAAAAATTGAAAATTGAAATTGAAATCAATCAATCAGCCTCCATTATTGCCCTTTTCAACACACCCCCACAAGCCTCAAATCTGAGCTCTCTCTCTCTCTCCCTCTGAAGCTTTCTCTCTCTAGAAATGAACCAGAGCCACCATTAGTGAGAAAAAAACCCAGAGCTTAAAAAAATCTTGAGAGAGGAGGGGGTATGGATTCTTACGAAGCGACGAGGATCGTGTTCTCGAAAGTCCAGAGCTTGGACCCTGAAAATGGGTCCAAAATCATGGGTTACATCTTGATTCAGGACCATGGGGACAAGGAGATGATTCGCTTGGCTCTCGGGCCCGAGACCCT
>JAYMTP010006162.1:0-12409 GCA_036897365.1 Geranium brycei | reverse complement strand
TTATATACAACCATTTGATCTCATATTCTTTCAATGTGAGACTTTATATTCTCAACAAAAGATGTTTTTATTATTATGTTTTTTTGCACAAACTCTTCATTCACTGAATTTTTGCAAAATCTCTCACTTACTCATGTTCATTTTTGCACATTCTATACAAATCCATGAAAATTAATGGAAGTGTCGATTAAGTGATAATTCAAACATGCTTAGGGGTGGACACTTTGGCACCGGAGCTGGAGACCGAATCCAAACCGGAACCGGGATTGGAGAACCGAGAACTGCGGATAACAGTTCCGGTTCTGGTTCTTAAAATGGAGAACCGGAGAGTCCAGTCCAGTTATTGACCGGTCCGGTCTGGTTCTGGACTCATACTCACCCCTAAACGTGCTAACTCAAACGTTTAACACTTAAGTGACACTTACATTAATTTTCATGGATTTGCACAGACGGTGCACATTTTAACATGAGTGGGGGAGAGTTTGTGCATACAAAAAAAAACAATTATAAGGAGACCTTTTTGCAATTTTCTCTCTTTATAACGATAAGGAGATGATTGAATACACGTTTTTGCTGGTTAGGATGGTATGACTATTCAGTGGCATGACTATTCAGTGGCATGTACTACTATTCTCTTATTTGTTGACGCCTAACAAATGAGAGTTTTAACTGTTGCAAAAATTGTATATATTTTAATTTTGTGATGATTTTTATGCTTTGGTTGATGTGAATATGTAACTTGGAGAAATATACAGGGGAATAATTGACACATCAGATCGATAACCCAGTTCGGTGCTAAATTATTTACGTCTAGAGTATATATGTATTTTTATGTGTGAAATGTATTCACATCTTGTTTTTAAGTGTAATAGAAACGACTTCACATGTTCTCTCTTGAAGCTTAAAGTATTAACCTTTAGCCTAATATGCAATCTAATGTCAGGGCCTAAGCGTATTGACATTTGACACTCTTTGGTAGGCCTTGTGGTCTTAAGTCTTAATGGAGTGAGTGATGGGGACGCCAAATTATCACACAAAGCTGTCCTTGAATTAGATATCTTATTTCTTCCATGAATGTTTAAGTTTAGTAGTTTTCTTCCGGAGGTGCTTGGTGTCTATTTTCATTCAAAAAGGATGAAAGTATCACTAATGAGAATTGGCCTTTGGGAAAAGACTCCATTTGGGTCGGGCATGCGCACCCAACGTTTTGTGCATCGGGAAAGTCACGTCACGAGGCATAGACCAATGTCATATCGACTACAAGCTCATGTATCTTACGCACTTGGTGAAGCTCAAGTACGACAAGTATGAGTTTATATAGCCAACATGCCCGACCCTCACCAAGTGTGTTTGCTATATCAACTTATACACAACGAGATACTGCACTATGTTTTGTCAGGTATGATTTACCAGAATCTTAGAAAAATTGTTCGAATTGAATTCTATATCCATACAAGCAAACAAAAATAAATTCATAAATAGAAAATAGTTCACAACCGTTCATATACATTTCAGCTAAACAAAACTATATTTTTAACAATAAACCAAAAACAATAAAAACTACAAACTACAAACATAGGTAGGATTTTATGCATAGATAGGAAAACGACCTAATTTTGGAAAGTAAATATTAATTATAAAAATATTGTACATATCTATTTATAAAAAATAATCAAAAACTGATAATCTTCAAAAATTAAATGAGACGTGGTAGGAAAGATCGTTAAAACTCTAAGTTACTGAAGTACACTTCCTCATAAACTTTCTCGTCAACTTTATGCGGCGCACTTTGCCATGTCTCGTCAAATGTAAGTGATATGTTGTTGACCTTTGATTTTATCTTAGCCGACACATTAGAACATATCATCAGAATTTCTTTGTTTGTTGACCATTGACTATGGCATCACATCACGATGTTGCATAATCTTGTTTCAACAATCACAAAGACAACTCAATCAACGGTTGATCAGAGTGTCTATGACTCTAGATCTCTGTGTGCTGTTCTTGGCCCAGAACGTACTGGGCAAAAGCCCAAATAATCAAATTTTGAGTTCAATCTTGGTCCAACGCTTGTTCCTGTCAACTTGGGCCAGCCCAAATAGGAGATGGATTTTGCTTTCATGATGCATAGGCGCAACAAGAACAAGTCATGTGGCATGGGAGCAGGGATGGCAACGGTCGAGTTTGAGGCGGGTTTGACCAAACCTGCACCCGCACCCAAATGATTTGAATGAGTACACGACCCGGAAAACCCCGCTCAAAGTGAGTGGGTACCCACCCCGCTTAAGATCCGTTGGTTACGGATTTAACCCGAAACCCAAAATATAACCCGAAAATTATTCAAAATATATTTTCTTTAAAATGTCTAGAATTTATAACAAATAATAATATATGTAATTGTTTTATATATTATATATAATATATAATTATATACATAATTGCTTTAATGAAAAATTGTTTGAATGTATAAAAATTGTTAAAAAATAATTTATAATATATAAATTAATTAATTTTTTTATATGATACAGGTACGGGTTAGAAACAAGGTGGATATAAGGCAACCTACATCCGACCCGCACCCAACTAAAAATCGAAGAGAAAAACCTATACCTGACTCATATCCGATTTTTTTTCGACTTTTACCCGTTCTGTTCAGTTCGATTTAATTGAGTACCCTTAGGGTTTGGGTTTTCTTGCCATCCGATGATGGCAGAAACAAGACAAAAGAAAGCAAGAGGTGGGTTTGGGGTGCTTACAAGAAAAGAGGAAAAGAAAGGAGTGAGTGAGTACAGTTTTAAGTACCATCTGTTTCTGCAACTCACATGCATTGCCTTTCTCTGACACTTACTATTATCATCGTACCATACTACCTTGAAAGCGACTTGTCTTATTTACTACCGAGGAGAAAAAAAAACATAACATCGGTTGATTCATCGAAATGGTCACCAACAACACATTCATAGCTGTTGCTGCACATGAAGATTTTAGCCCGCACTACTAGCCGACACTGTCCTTCACTTTTACTATGTCAAATTTCATTTTTAAATTAATCATGTGAATGTTTTGTGGTTTTATTTGAAATTGACCGGTCCCGTTTAGTTATGAGCAGAGTTGTGGATACCGATAGATATTAGCGATATATAAAAATCTTTCATCTTTTTAAGATGATACAATGAATATCGGCCAAAATACTGGTCAAACCTGGTCAATCAAAAAATTCAAATGAAATTTGGTCTGATTTAGTTCGAATCAATTGATTTCGATTAAATCTCATTAATTTTGGTTTAATTATGTCTAATCTGATCCACCTAATTAATTATGGTTCGATGTTTATAATTGTGTAAAATAAAATAGTGATTATTGACAAGTTTAAAATTAAAATAATTAAATATAATTTATTTATTCATTACAAAACGTGTTTTGCCGTAATCTTTTCGTGATGTCCCTGAGTTTGTCAAATCTTCTTTTTATCTATTGTTAGATATATCTTTGAATTCTGAATTTTATAATTATGATTTTATTTCGTTTTAGTCGACTTGCCTAGCATTATTGATAGAGATGGTGCATGTCGATCAAAATTTAAAGCGTGCGCATAAATTAATTTTATTAAATTGTATTAGAAAAGAAGAGATGACAAGATAATGTGGGTAAATATAAAGGCAGGCTTGGGGGGGAAAACACAAGTTGGTGAAGCTTTATAGAAAGAGACCTAACAAGTCTTTTTCTTGTGGCATTAGGTGTAGAAAGAAGATGGGCTCTATCAATACTACGAGACTTTATGCGGATTTTGAAAATGATGTGTCATCCATGTTTGTTTGATGCTCTCTCTCACACTTGCTTTGTGGGCATTTATGTTTATTATTTTCTATTTTGGTGATTCCATTTCTAAGAGTCTTGATACCCCTCATGAATCACATATTGTGGGATGTTGCTAGTCCTGATGTTGTAAAAATCATTAGACACTAGTTAGATAGGTCATGATATTGTAAAAATCATTAGACACTAATCAATTATAAAAGTATTCTAAAAACTAATCAGGAGTTATAATGATCAATAGAACAAGTTAATTTCTTTTACAAGATTGGTTGGTACATGTTCAAATTTGAAATGTATGAAAGCTTAAAAATGCTTATTAAGTAATAAATGGATAAATATCTTTCTGATGTGAGACTTTAACATATTCCTCACTCCAAGCATAGTTGATTAATTTTATCGGGTGGGATTTTGTGCGCAAAGACAAATTGATTAATCAATCGGTTACACCCCTAAATATAAATTTGGCATATAAACTCATTATTTGACTCTCGTAATATGTTCACACGAAAGTATTTCAGAAACGATGAATCTGAGATCAAAGTAGGATTCAAAACCCTAAATCTAAACTATTAAAAAGAATCTCATTCTTTCAAAAAGTTATGGTCATGTTCCTATTTGTGCGTGACCAAATTAGAATAGCATATAAAAGAGTCAACTTCTAGATTTAATATCAAACTCTGATATTACGTATAACTCAGACCCATCAAGTAGTGAATGAATAAATATTTTCTTGTTAGAGATTTTGAGGAGTATGATTTTTTATTTGATAGGTATATATTGTTGTTCATATGATTTGTTATTTGATATGTATATTATTGTTGATTGAACAACTCACATTCTTGGCATGAATGTGGAGGGTAGGGTCCAATCTTTACTTAGGCACAATAGTAGATGATGAATAATTGTGAGGTGTGAGAGGGCATAGCTATGGCAAGAGACAAATGGTGTGGGTGTCCATTTGTGCCCACCCCAAAAAAAGACTTGTTTGTGCTTTAAGGTGTTATTGGAAAGATGTTGGAGGATCTTCACTTAGTCACATAATAAAGGAAAGGGGATAAGATGCACACATCTAATGCCTCCTACAAATCTCCATTCCCATATAAAATAAAAGTGAAATCATTTGGACCATAATATATGTACACATTGTCGGTGTCCAATTATGCTTATTTGGACCTACAACATTCCTATTCAATCACACCACCCTTGAAAATGTTATTTTTTCTTCATTTTATTATTGATTAGTCGGCCAAATAGTGTAAAATTAGGTCTTGAAAATATCATCACATGTCTCCACCCTCATGCCACGCCGGCTAGTATAAAATAATACAATAATTTCAATGTCTAATTAGCCTAGCAACATTAATAAAGTATTATATGTCAAATCATGCATAAAGTTAAATATAAAATTAACCGATATATATTTTTTCTCAAATTTATTAAGTGATCTTGTTGTCATCATGGTTTAATATGTAAGTCAAAGAAGATAATCAGAAAAATTAAAATACTCAAATGTTGAAATCAAAATTCAAAATCAATAAGTATTTAATTCTTGACTTGAAATCAAGAGTAAAGGATGAAATAAAGATGGGTTATTGAAAATGACCTTAATTAATAAGTTATGTATGATAATTGATTGTTTTTGTTTTGTTGTGCAGTGCAGTGCAAAATAGGTGGCTTTACACATTGGCAAAGGTGGTGCTTAGGTTCTCTTTGAGTGCTTTGAATTTCAAGAATAGCATCATCACCAACCCAATTTAATTGAGTAGGAAAGCTACATCCATGACCTCATCCTCAACATGCACCATCTCATGCCACTCTCCAAAGAGCTTCCCCTCTCTTTTTCTCATGTAATTTTTCCAATATTTTTTTTACATGCAAATTTTTAAGTTGGAATAATTAATAAGTACCTCACACTAACATATGTGAGATCTAATTTGAATTTTGGTACATACGAGCTTTCCCTTTAAATGCTGACGAAGGAATTAAAAAGACTAATAATACAGTTCTCTGAATGTTAGTCCAAAACAAAGAATTTTTCCGATTTACTGATAAAAAATATTTTTTCTTTCCATTCATTACAAGATTTAGAGTTATTATTCAAATAACAATTACTAATTCAACTTCTCAAACTACGAACAATGTTATAAAAATCTCATATTTGTTAAATTAACTTTTTTATGATGTTTGATTAATACTTAAACGGCTGATTAGTGCTTAATATTTTTTACAAGACTGCCTTGGAGTAATAAAAAATGGTTTGTGTAAATAATTGAAGATGAGGTGGTGGTTTGGTTTTGCAAGGAAGCATCATGAGTAGATATGAAAAGAATATAAGAGTTGGAAAGAGTGATTTTGACAAGTTTAAACAAATGGGAAAAGATGCAATAATGGATGATGCATGCTAAGGCCTGTAGCTACCATGTTTCATTATCTATGTGAATGAGAAATAATTAAAACATAAGAAACAAAATAATGGGTTCGTTTTTATAATAAAATGCATAGAATTTGCTTGCAAGATTGATAGTCCTTTTTGATGTATGAGATTGAGACTTGATACATATCTATCTTGTGAATTGTCAAACAATTTGGAAGAAAGGAAAGGTACATTGTCATTTTCTAGGTGTGTTGAGTAGGTGCCATTGTGCCAATAGCACCACCAACATAAAAATACAAGTCCAATTGGGTAAAACCAAGATGTTGAGAGAGTATCCCCAACCCAACCTATTACAATAAAATATCAACAATTATTACATCAAAATGATATAATTATTACATCTAAATATCATCTAGTTCCAATCAAATTACCAAAAATCATATGATTTCAAATTACATCATTTCATTTATTTGTTAAAATATGTTTTCTAATAATTTCAATTCTATGTTATTTATATTATTTCTGTTGTGATATATGAAAATCTGAACTCAATTATTAAAATATACAGAAATTTGAACCCGAGTTCAATGAGCGAATTTTTATTTATGCCTTAGACCACCGGGCTAACTCATGATTGTAGTTACTTGATTTCATAAAATAAAATGATTTAATATTATTTTAAAAATACCTAAAAACAAGTGTTATTGAGATTATAGAGAGCCAGAAGAGTTGTAATAATAAGGTTTTTGAGAATATTGAAGTCATTTATCTATATTTGTTTAGAATGCAAGGGTAACAAGTACGTGAATATTTATGGTTTTATATATCAATTATTATCACTATTATATACTAATTATAATTTATTTAATAAAATTAAAAATATAAAAATTCAATTAATCTCTCACTGTTTTTCGATTAACTTTTAGAGACCATACTCGATTAGCATCTAACCGTATCTTAAAATAATGGTAATTATACATGTCAATCTAATCAAAATAAATTATTGCTTGTATCCTTAAATAGTTAGTTGAAACTCTCCACCGGAAAAAGTAAGGATAAGTGGTATAGATGGTGTATTTTTATTATTGTTTTGTCCAAAGTGTTTGATTTGTGATTATGATGTGGCGTGAAAGAGCAATAACAATAGTAGGAGACAAAATTAGCATCTAAATATAGTCTTATTTTAGGGGATGCTCCATGCCTACGTCTCTTTACTAAATTGATTTGGATTGTGCCTTTGGAAGCAAGATTTGTGGCAACTTTTGATGGTGATGTCTATCGATTAACAAGTCGGTTGATTGTGATTAGTGGTGTATTAGGCAAACAAACCATCCATTTGTTTTGCTTTGTGTCGTTGAGGATGAGATGATTTGGATTTCATAAACATCATTATCATCAACGTTTGTTTCACACATGTCTCATGTCATTTGTTGGTTTTTAGGACATGGTTCTAATCTTGCTTGCCGACAAAACTTGAGTCATCCAATTAATTTAATAATAAAATTTTAAACCCAAAATTGTTAATTTATGCTTTTAGATGTATTGGGTAGTAAATATTTTTACAATATATGAATGAAGAGCACTATCAATAAAAAACAAAGATTTTGTTACATGATCAAGTAATTGAGGAAAATTACTCTTAATAAAGGAGTGTTTTTATTCGCAAATTAAAATCTTAAGTGATGTTCTTAATGGTTACTTTAATGGGTTTTAGACTCATACTCTAATATTATCTGCCTAAATATTTTATTTGTATTATATGAAAAGAAATATATCATTTTATTGAAATTACCTTTTTCAATTTTGTAAAAACTTTCCATGTAACTTTCATCTTCACAAAAAATTGACGGGAACTTACCATTTTGTTTTTTTTGCAAAACGGGTACATTTATAAGAAAATGACGAAAATGTCTTCAAAATATTATTTTTTGAAACATGTAAAAGTAATGTTTTTCAACTCAAATTCACCGAATTTTCTCTTCATTCCGAACTCGTCTGGATCTATAGTCTCACCAAATGTTATCAATGGCGTGCAAGGAATAAAAAATTCAACGAGCTCGCACTGAAATAATTATTTATTTAAAATTTATTTCATGACAAATATACACGTTTTATAAAACAATAGTAAATTCACATGTACTTCTTACGAAAATAAAGGTTTCTGGCAACTTGTCACATTCATGCCATGTTCTTACAATTCAATCCTTGTAGTTGTAGTGCATATGTCTCAATTGTAAATTTTATATAAATTATAGTTTTTTGTTTCATTGGTCGATCAGTTACGATGGTTGCTCACGAATCACAAATTTAACTTGACAGAGTTGTGATTGTGAGTTTGAGTCCAAAATTTTTTTGGTTTCTCTTACTCGTGTACTTTGTAATGATTCGGAGCAATAAAAGTTTGGATAGTTTTTGCTTTTAAAAAAACAAAATAATTTAAAAGTGGTAATAATAAATAAATAACAAGGGGAGTGAAAAAGGAAAGTGAAAATGAAAAAAGGCAGGACATGTCAGGAACCGTTGGTAGTACTAATTGTAGCAATAAACAACACTCGCTGCTTTTATAATGCATGCCATCTCCTCATTACAAGTAAAATAGAGCCGTTGGTATTTGGATGTTCTCGTTTCTTGAGATCCACGGCACCTCACAATCACATCCCCTCGCCGGCCGGTCGCTCGGGCAAAACAGAGCCTCACTGGACTACTCTGTTCTGTTCTTGTGGGGACTCGAACCTGTGACCACTAGAGCCTACCTTATCTTGTCTCAGCGTCTCTGCAGAGGCACAAAAAATAAAATCAAGAAAGCAATTGATTATGGGGCTGTGGCCACTTTTTTCCAATTGTGTTTTGTCAGTGGGTTCGCGTGTCCACGTGCCGCTACATCACAAACTCGATGCCCATTGATGGCGGTCCTCGATTTCAGAACACACAAAAAAACTTAAAGGAAAAAACAGGTGAATAATAAATGTGTATGCATCATGGTTCTCGTCTTTATTCTTTAAATTTCTTTTTCTGGTAGTGCTCTGCTCTGTTTTTTTTTCACTGCTCAGCTAATGTAGATGGTAGCTTTAGCTACAGTGCCAAAGTTGAGTTAAAAGATAGATAGGTTTCGGAGAAATAAATACGTACAGACAGAGAAAAAAGCAGAGGAGGTGGGTGTGCTCTGTTCTGTTGTGTTTTTTTCTCGTGTGTGTTGTTGAATTGATCGATATCTTCAATACACTACACAGTACACACCCATTACCCATATCATATAATACTATTTACACATCACAATCAATCAGAAAATCAGAAAGTCTTTGGAAACAGAGCATCGTATCGTCTGAGTTGTTGTCCTTTATTCACGTCTCTCACCTTTCCTTTTCTCTCGCTCACACTACACATAAACACACCATCATTATATATTATTTGGTGGCAGTAAAAAAAGAGCAATCTTTTTTCTTTTAAAACTATGGAGTTCTGTATTTGACTGTCAGTTGGTCATGACCGTCTTGCTCCTGTGGATGTGGTCCCCATTTCTTTGTTGTTCATCATCACGATCTTTATTTTAATCAATTGAACAACACAACCCTCGATTCATAGGCATATATATACCACTTTCTTGGGTAATGGGTGGTGGTGAGTAAACAACAAATTCTTGGCTTTGTAGGAACAGGAAAGAGCAATAAGAGGTTTTGGAGTCTTCAATCACTATATATGTGCGTGTCTCTGAAGCTCTCATGGCTGTGCACACTCACCATCCCTCTGCAAACACCTTCAGGTTTCTCTTCCTCTTCCTCTGTTTTTCAAGAATCAAGAACCCATCTTTTTGGGGTTTTGAAACAAGTGTTCAAGAATTGGGCTGAATCTGTTACTTGTTTAAATGAACAGCTCTGGTGGTGGGATTGGCATGAGGAGCAATAGCAACATATGGGAGGAGTTTCAGCAACACCACAACGCCAACAGTCTATTGGGTCAACGAAATCTTGGTGAGCAATTAATTGAATTTAGTGTTATTCAAAACTCAAAAGTTTGAAGCTTTTTACCGTTACTTATCTTATGATTTGAATTTTTGGTGATGATTATTAGCGGCTCAGATGCTGAACGTTGCTGTATTTAGCGAGCCGGAGAGCGAATTGACCTGTAACGCTTCCGGCGGCCGGAAGAGACCCAGAGAGAACCAGATGGACGACCCCTTGAAAACCCAGAAACTGTATCATCATCATTATCATTATCGTCATAATCTACAGCCAGAACAGTCCAAGGTCCAGGTTGTTCTTGACAACCTTAATTTTCACGAACCAGGAAGCGATTCTGGGCCTGCCTCGACCAGCGGAAGAACAGAGCATCTGGGTTCTCACCTCTGCAGCAACAGAGACCTAGAATTGGAAGCTCTGATCCGATTCCAGGTACCAATCTTTTCTTTTCTTTTGATTTTATCGATGTATGATCAATTGGGTCATTGAAAAACTAAAACTTTACTGAATCGGTGCATTGATTCGCAGAATCAGAAGCTGAGGTTAATGGTGGAGGAGACTCGGAAGAGCCAGAGCAGGTCTCTGCTGGGCATGATAGAGCAGCAGACACTGAAGAGACTGATCGAGAAAGAAACGGAGCTGGATAGAGCGAACAGAGCAAACGTGGAGCTTGAAGAGAAGGTGAAGCAGATGAGCGTGGAGAACCAAATGTGGTTCAACGTGGCCAAGAACAGCGAGGCCACGATCGCGAGCCTGAGGCTGAGCCTGGAGCAGATCCTCCTCCAGAACGCCGGGAACCAGGTCGCCGCCGAGGGGTTCGGCGAGACCGACGAGGAGGCTCAGTCGCGGTTCGAGGCGGAGGTGGTGAGGAGGCGCAAGAGCTGCAAGGGTTGTGGCCGAAACGACGCGTCGTTTTTGGTGCTGCCGTGTAGGCATCTCTGCCTGTGTAGAGATTGTGAGCAGAGGAACCATTGCTGTCCTGTTTGCAATTGCGTCAAGAACTCTGCTTTGCAGGTTTTCATGTCCTGATTTACGAAAAAAATTGATCGTTTCATTTGTTTATTATTGTATTTGTACTGGTCAAGTGAAAAATATTGTCGTATATCTAGTCTGAGTCAAATTCAAACTCAATGAAGTTGTCGACCTCATCACCTCAACATATCGAGACATATATTTACGAGACGAATCGTTTTATATTTAATATAATTTTAATTTCAAGTTTATAGTTTATATAAGTAATCGGTGTCATCCACAACTTTGTAGATGATATGATGCTATTATGGCTGGACAAAAGGTTAAAATGACTAAAGTTAATAAGATATTAATTTGTGATAATGTGTTAATTTGAGATTCGAATTTGAATAGCATCAACTACAATTACATATTATTTGTCTAGATCTTTCTAAGTAGATTAGGAGCTCCAAAAGAACAAGTAGTGAATAAGAAATTAAACATAAAAATTTGTCATAAAATCATTGAGTAAATTCTTGTGCCGAAATAATTTATGAACAAATTTCCGTAAATTTTGAATTTAATCATAGAATTAGTATCGTAAATACAACGTGGATAAAGCCAATAACCATTATTTTCTCAACAAAATCTGCTATCCTCTGAAACCGGAAGTGCTATAAAATTATCTTCCCTTTCAAAATTTGATTTGCTATTTTATGATGTTTGTCGTTTGATCACAAGAAATAGTGTACGCTCGAAACCCTAATTTTCTCTATAAAATTCTCGAATTCTCTTCCTCTGTTTACACTCTCTTCAAACGAATCTAGTTGGACTATCGTTTGTCGTTGTATCGCGATTGCTCATACAAGACAATAAAACATCTTAAAAAAACCGGATTAACCGACCTCAGTAAACTCAATCCCCATTACACTTAATAGTTGGTAATGCAATCCACATTTTACTTAATTACTAGTTTTACTCCATATTGCTGGTAATTTATTTTGCATATTTATCTCTTTGATTGGCGTATTATGCCTCATTCACATGATGTGATACTCAATTCCAATATCTCTACATTTTTGCAATCGAAACACTTTCTTCAAAAATAAAATTACTCATTCCGTCCATTTCTGTTAGTTTTTAACATTTTTTAACGTGTGAAAAAACTAAAATACCCTTAAGAGACAAACTGATTTGTTAAAAAATTGAATGAAATGACATTAATGCCTTTAACTATTCATTTAATTTTCAAAACTCTCTCTCTCTCTCTCTCTCTCTCTCTCTCCACGTCCTCACCGCCTCCTAGATCTCC
>JAYMTP010006161.1:0-12409 GCA_036897365.1 Geranium brycei | reverse complement strand
TCGACCCATGAGGCCCAAGCTGGCCACTTAAGTGGCGGCTAGGGTTAGGGTTCCAAGGGAACTGAACCTAGCCCATTTTATGGGCTGGTTCGTGATCCAAAAACTCTAGCCCAACTCTATAAATAGAGTAGTCTTGTGCAGATTTTTTATTCAAGTCATTCCAAACATACCGAAACTCAACCGGATGTTTTACTCACTTCTCTTTACATTCTAGTAGGTGTATTAGAAGTAAGATCACTGATCTTTGTGTGTTTGTGTGGATACAGATAGAGGGAGGATCCATTTTTGGTGCTCTTGAATCTGCGATTCGACAAAATCATTAAGGTAAAACCGAAATCTCTACTCTAGGGTTTTAATCGTAGATCTATCGCATAGTGGCAATCCTGACGGGTTTGGAGTTAAATTATTTTAATTTCCGCTGCGTTAATTTCTTATTGAGAACCTAAAAATCCCAACATAAGGGAAGCTCTTTGGTGGATTATGTGCAACCAGTGTGGGGTGTGGGGGCAGGATGGTAGCAACTTTTTGCAGAAAATTCGCAGGGATTCCCCAGCCAGTTGAGGTGGAGGCCGTGAGTGTAAGAGAAACTCTTTGGTGGATTATGTGCAACCAGTAGAGTCAGGTAGTGGTAGAGACCGATTGTCTTGGGATAGCGGAGGGTATCTCAGGTAAGAGAGTGCTTTATCAATTGGGGGTATTTTGGAATATTATAATAATTCTATTAGTAGTTTTGATTAATTTTGTTTCTAGGTCGTGCAACTCAGCATCCAATGAGTTAGCCAAATTTGTTTTAGATCAGAAGAATTGGAATTATGGTGAGGGGTTTGTGCTGCCACTGTTTGCTGAGACAGTTCGGCTTGATGTCAGTCGTTGTTAATGAAGTTTCTCAGTTTCAAAAAACATGAATAAATAAAATAAAACTGCGTTACCATAATCATGGTTTTACTCAATGTTTTAAAAATTCTCGATTAATTCTTAATTAGTCCTCGATTAATTCTCTTAATCTTCGACTAATCCTTCAATTTAATTTATTTTTTGATTAATCTCATATGTCCTCACCAGCCGACTAACACCTAACATTTTCTAGGACAAACTAGTCCACATAAGGCCCTCTCCAGCCAACTAACCCAGCACTTTTAAGAACAATAAAACCTATCATTTTTAGTTTGATTGTTGTTAATTGTTATAATAATAAATGAAAATATATTATTGATAATTTATACTTAATTAATCAGTTAAGATTAAGATATATTTTTATAGAAAGAAAATTGGAAGCCAATTCAAAGCACTGTCTGTCTCTGAATGTGAGGAAAAATCACATGAACTTACAAGTCCTTATAAAACAGAAGAAAAACAATAAGAATACCTGATTTCTCAGTTTCAGCTTATGAACGGTAAAGGGGAGTTATAAGTTGTTTTAAAAGTCGATTGGGCGGATAGGTGTGCAACTAAAAGATGAAGCTTAACAACAGAAGCAAGTGAATTAAATAAAGTGAAAATGTGAGAACATCTGAGTTTTCAGTAACACAAGCCAAAAATAAGATTACATGCAAATGTTCCAAAGACTCGTTCACCACTTTGCCTCGGAAATCATGCACACAATCACGAGAGCTTTGATTTCTTCATCTCCTTTGGACCGCCTACTACTACATGTACAGGGTTTCCGAATAGCAGAAAATGCAGTACAAACTCCTTTTCCTGCACGACGAAACACAACCATCAGCTAACGAGTAGAAACTCCGTATCATCCAAGCATGCCTCAAGCCCTAAACAAGCATACTCTATTAAATCCTCATACAATTAGTAACTGGCAAATAAAAAATGATATAAACCCAATTTAAGCAACTTTGTAAAGTAGCTTAAGTGAGATGATGCATGATGTCATCATAGGTTTTGAAGTAGTTTTTTCAGCGTAGATTAAATTTTTGCTGAGACATTCAACTTTGATGGTACTCTATAACACAGTTTGAACCAAAAAGACTGGTTGTGTAGCTCCAAGGAGCAAACCCAATGAAAGTCGTAAAATGATACTTAGTATGTTTTAGCTTTAAGGGTCCCCACACGTGCCTGAATGTGTCCCTATCGAAAAGGATAAGAGCTTCAAAACCTTACCTCAATATCCCGTACAGGATGCCAATCCACCATCATTAACCCGGGGAAAACTTGGGACCAAAATCTTCTAATTGACTGATCAAAACACACAACTAGTCAAAATGTAGCCTCTCCATTAACTAAACTATTCTCCTCGTTCCTGGAACTGTCGACTTCTTCACTATTCCTCTTCTTAGTCTTCACTTTGTTGGCATCGGCCCCACCTCTGGCAGAGGTGACTACTCTCTTCTTAATAAGCTTCTTTTGGGGGATTACAGTAGCATCTACTCCATTACTTTCAGGAGAACTGGCAAGTGACTGATCCTTCGGCTGCTCCCTATTCCCTTCAGTTGAGCGACTTTTCGCCACATACACATCTCTTTTGGGTATTCCCTTTTCAGCTGATTGCGACTTTGCACCAGATGCTGAATCCGTATCAGGAGGAAGAAGTGCTTTGCGACTAAGACGAAGTTGTCCCTTATCATTTACCTGTATTACACAAGAATGGTAATCAGACAGGAATAATTCGAGATTTCAAGAACAATTGACAGAAACTAAATGCAAACTTCAGTATGAAGAAGCATTGAGTTTTATTCACTACGGTTTTTATGTTGTGAGGCGAAAGCACTCTATCGTGCTGATATAGATAAATATGATATCAATTATTGGAACTAAAGAACATATAACGTATTAAAATGAACAATGAAAATTACACATAAAAGCTAAGAAAGAAGTTCCAAACCTCGATCAGTTTAACATCAATACGATCCCCAACTTTGAAGGCCTGGACAATAAAGGAAAATTAAGTTAATGCACCATGTCTTGTATAGCATCCATATTTATCAGGAAAGAGACATAAACATCATATGCTCACATCTTCAGCCTTTGATACCCAATCTGCACTCAATTCACTAACATGGCAAAGTCCCTACAATGAAGTCAAAACAAATGGATTAGCCTACAATACCCTGGGTACAAAACAACATCAGATGTAATTCACAGAAAACATAGTAAAAAGCTATGAAAGAAATAAATGAAAATAATAATCTGAATTGCAAAATTCATAATTATCATCAATATGTGATTGTTGAATGTAGCAATTACAAATGTCACATTAATGATACATGATTGTTTTTTATCAGCAATAATACATGATTGTTGAATGTATTTTTTTATTAAATTTGTAATTGTTTTGTCAAGGATAGTTGTGTCATTTTAGAAAAAATGGTTAGTCACATGTCTAAAGCTAACCACAATTCTGTTCAAGTTAACTTTTTTTGCATAAATAAAAATACTACATAGCTACAAATTGCCATGAAGAATGATAGAATAATAGAAATTGCAAAGGGTGCATAATAAACTGTTTGTTTTTGCAACTGTCCCAAGAAAATACAATATGATAATGAACAAGTTGAAGAATGAAATCAGTAAATGGTGCAAGGTAAGATGAAATACATACCTCTCGCCCAGGTGCTATCTCAACAAAGGCTCCAAAAGGGACAATTGTTTTGATCTCACAGTTCCTGATCAGATAGAGACCAGAGTCAAAACATGCAAAATCTAAATCAACCAAGTGCGGATCCAATCAATAAAGTTTTTAGTTTCCTGGTATCATCGATTGATAGCATTTCACCTCTAAGACACTGGAATAAAAATGTTCACTTACCAAGATAACAATGCATAGAAGGAATATTGACATATATTATTTGGCTCTTAGTATTAAAAATGGAAAGTAATTAAAGTAAATCATAAACAGACCTATAAATGTCACCAACAACAGGAACCATTGTTAAATTGCCAATAATTCGCTTGGCCTTCTCTATACTCGACATATCTCTAGCAGTAATTAACACCTACAAAAGCCACAGATAAGTTTCAGTAACGTGAATATCATATCAAATAAATTCATCAAAGATACAATCCTAATCTGCTCTTACTACTCCATTGTCGTCTGTGTCAATGTTATCCACTCCACTCTCTTCAATTATACTCCTTATTTTCTTCCCACCAGGGCCGATGATAAGATTAACTTTCTCTGGCCGAACCTACAACATGGCCAATGAAAGAGTTGGATAGTGTAATCAATGTTAACATGCTTAGAAATGATACAGCTGAACAGAAGATAGAGAACCTTCATGGTGTAAATGAGTGGGGCATAGCTAGAAAGCTTTTTTGAAGGGGGAGGTGTGCATTTTGACATTTCAGCTGAAATAAAGAAAACATCCAAGTAAATGATAAGAGCCAAAAAGACATGGTATAATTTCTAGAAGACAACTTCGAGATTTCCAATACAAGGCATTAACTGGGAGGTAATCCAATCAAAGAAAGAGAAGCCTTCTATTACAAAACCAATAAAAACACATGTTCATTTCAGTAAGAGAATTGGGAAACACTAGGACTTGACCATGTAGCTTCTCCGTAAATAGCAAAACACTTAGATTAAACACCCATTCGCATTCTGGCAGTCAACTTGTTTTAATTTACAAAGCCAACAAACATTTTTGTCTCCTGTCAATACCCATTATGGAAATAATGGCTATGGGTCTCTTATTATCTATGTTCCCAAGCAATAACAAAAGTAGCCTCAAAAAATGAAGATGAGAGGCAAGAACCCCATATGGCAGATCCTTCAATGAAATGGAAGACGGAAAAGGCAACTTTTTTACCAATTCTACCCAGGTAAGCATACCTAGAGTGAGGGGAACGTTTGAACAAATTGAAATTCAAAACAGGGCATGAGATGGCCAACAGGGCAAAGAATGGAATGGTCAAAGGCCTCCTCCTCCGTCAGCATAGAAAACATAGGGGAAGCTTAAAAAGTAAAATATGATCTATGATACCTAGAGCATTAGTCATTCTTTCATGCAACCATGACTTGACATGATTTATGCTCTAGGTGGCTATATATAATGACTTGATATGCAACTGTGACTAAATATGATTTCAAAGCAAACTAGTGATTCATCGTAGCCTTCCTACAGATAGCAATACATATTAACTAAACATATTTTCCAAAGCTACGGCAGAGCTTATTAGTGAACTTACCAAGAATATGCTTCCGGCCATGTTTTCCTTGTAGGAGTGCCTCTTTTATAACAGGTAAAGTAATCCCCCCTACCTATTGAAGCAAAAAATGAGCAATAATTTTAACAGAAAAAATGGTCAGTAGGCACAATGTAATAATCTTTCTTTCAGACAAATTTATTAGATTTCAAGCATCTGGAGTCAAATGGCAACAAATAGGCTTGCCTTTCAAAAAAACAAGGTAGGAACTCTGGACCAGAGAAAATGTTTACCAACAAAAACTAGCTTTGCTGGAATGCAAAGTAGATTACCTTTACATCCATTTGAAATGCAGTCAGGCCATCTTCACTTCCAGCAACCTACAATGACCAACAACTTCAGGATACAATAAATGAACAAATATTAATTTGAACCGTGTAGTATACCAGGTTTCAACTTATCCAATTAACAATAGCTACAAGAAATGTTAAGATGTTCCCAGTAGGATTTAACTGAACAATATAAGACTAAGAATATATATGTTATAATGTATAATATTATATAACCTTAAAATCCATATCTCCAGATGCATCCTCGGAGCCGGTTATGTCTGAAAGAATAAGTGGTGTTCCATCACCTCCAAATTCTTCAGTGTCTAAGACCATACCCATTGCAATACCAGCAATGGGTCTCTTTATTGGAACACCAGCATCTTGCAACGCTAAGCAACCTCCACAGACAGATGCCATGCTATTACATAAAGTAGTAGACAATAAGATATCCACTGAACAGGCAATTGACAATAAATGCAACTCCAAGTAATTAAAAAGAAGGGGTTCCATAATAATGCATCATAAGTCATAACTACATCTTCATTTCAGATTAATAAACTTGGAACAACTCACCTTGAGGATCCATTACTCTCAGTGATGGTACTCTCAACACGAATAGTGTAACTAAAGTCATCATCAGGAGGCAATGCAGGTTCAAGTGCTCTCTCGGCAAGTGTTCCATGACCTATTTCCCTCCTGCTAGGAGCTCCTATGCGCCCAACTTCCCCAACAGATGACGGAGGAAATGAGTACTGAAAAAGAAAGTCAAGAATTATTTCGTGTTAATGTTAGTCAAATTCAGAACATTCCAAGAAATGAGTAAAAGGTTAATATTTAAAGCATGGGCCCTTTATTATAAAGGTCGTTGAACGTGGAAGAGAACTTTAATACAACGATACACCAAAAAAATTGCAATGACAAAGTTATTCAATCTAATGTGTGAGTAGAAGAAAAAGACAAAGGTAGGCTGCACAGTGATGAAAGATCTATAAGAATAACAACAAGGTCCATACAAGGTCTGCCTAAATTGCACAATGTATTATTCTAGAATTTATTCATAAAGCAGTTTGCTTTAACTAAATATACTGGATTTCTTGGCCTGAATTATCTGTGCTAGGTATTTAAAATGCACATTCCAATAACAGCCATTAAATATAATATACCATCTGGAACACTAACTGTATGAGTACAAATGACTCAAGAACCATAAAATTCATATTCTGCAATAATCTTGGCAAATACAAACAATAAACTAGGAGTCTAGGATAGTCTTAAGATATAAAAGGTACTCAATCCTATGCAAGATTCAGCATGTTCTCATTTCTTTTTAAAAGCTGAACTACTACAAATGATTCTTCCCTCAATCCCTTGCTTTAGATATTTTCCTCCTATGCATAGTAATGAAGTGAAGAGGAACCTGGGTGCGTAATATCGCAATTCTAGACCTCAACAGATTCACCCTATTGGCACAATTGCAGTGATGAAAGTGTAGGTAATGCAGAATGCTCTTTTCAAGATTCAGAAAACAATTACAAGTTAGTACAAATTATGGATAACCTGGAGATAGAACTTCTTCAGTTCATCATCACCCGCAAGATTGTCTAATCTCTGTGCCATTTGTCTGTCACCGAGTGTAACCACCGCTAATGCCTGTAAACGAAACACCAGATAAAAATAAACAGCAGTAGTGAAACGAAAATGCAAACAGACAAGAGTAGGGACAACAAGGACTGGTTATTAGCATATGGGACACTGAAGATGTTGGGCATAGGATAATACTGTGTTCAGAGAAGATTATGTCCAGATTTAAAATGATCAAAATATTAACAATTAAGGGGATATGTTTGGGAATCATGAAGCAAGTCTTTTATCTTGATTGAAAAAAACATTATTTTTGGGTAAAAGCAGGTCAAAACATATAATATATTACCAGTGATAATATCAGGGATTGCAAAAAGTTTGACAAAGAAACTAGATAGGTGGAAACACACACAAAGGTATGCCAAGAGGCATACATCAACCCTTGTGAACCAACCTTCCTTCAAACTTTGAAATAATTATGTGTAGTTAACAATTTGTCAGTTGAATTACACAACGGATAACCCTCTAAATAGAATGTTTAAATTTCAGACGTAAAAACAATGCACCAAACAAATATTGCACGTGGATAAGCATTTATTTATTTTATAAGAAAACCCGGTTGGATAGTCATTCACACATTTTCAATATGTATGTGCAAAGCAAATACACAACTAGAAACAATCAACTTTTAAACCTGTGTTTCCCCGCGTGTGAAAAGGGCACTTCCATGTGCCCTAGGAAGTAGTCCACATGCTGAGTTAATTGGACGTATCTCATCTGGTGTCCGCCCGTCACTTCTTTTCCCTCCCTGCAACAAGCAAAATAAGTCTTCAGTAATAATTGTGAGCATAATTAGAATCAATCCTTCCTCCCTATACACAAAAACAATGGGATAAGTATATGCAAGAAAGTTACACTAGAAACCTGGCTATACTCTGTAACAATCATGAAAGTATTAACTTTATCATGGTATCAGAGCTATTTGGGAGTGTTGTGGTCCCTAGTGTTATATGTTGTGTTGACTCCCTGTTTCTGGGTCTGTGTGTCAGGCCCACACGTGAGGGGGAGTGTTGAAGTGTCCCACATCTAAGAAATGTGAATTAATTGACCACTTGATAAGTATCTTCAACTATCAAGTTGAGCTTTTAGGTGGATAGCGCTTTAACACTTACACTAAGAGCAAGAGATCATACCTCCACAATACGTTTCCGCAAGAATTTGGATGTGACTTCTTTAAATACCAGCTTCACGTCAACATCAGAAAAAAACTAGAACGGGAAAATGGAAGATATTGGTTAATGGATTGAGCCATGGTACTAATTAGAAAGAATAATGAAGACATCAAAAATATTTCTTCAGCAAATATATCTCAAAGTAAAGAAAGATGAAAATAGAATCAAGACCGATTATGGTTCCTACATGATCTAATGTATAAATAACTCTGGAAATAGTTTCTCACTTAATAAAATGAAGTAATGAAGTCAATTTAGCTGGCCATGGTTGCCGAGTTCCAATGAAGAAACATCGCCATTGATGGTCTGTTCACTTTGGTCTATTGTAATACAGCTAGAAATTCTATATCATCAAATCATATATCTTCTAAGACCTCTCTAAAGGTTTATAAAACAACTATGATGTTAAGGGTATGTTCAGATAGTAGATTAGCTAGTCTCATGCAATCCATAAGACAAGAAAGCGAAAGAATAAAGGTTTAGTTTTACCAAGGGAGTAGGTTTCCATGGTATTGGCTTTATGTGAACATCGCCCTCATCTACTTCACCATCCACGACTACTTCTTCATCTTCATCTTCAAACAACTCTGGAATTGCTCCAGCAGCTCCAGAAGTTGAATCCTTACCGACATATCCTTTTTCAGTAAGAATTGTACGGACATTTTCTTCCAATACAGAGAGGGCCTTCCTCCTTGGTGTTTTGTTCTTAATTTGTAGCACTTTTACTAACTCATCACCAGCAATTTCCTAGGGCAAAACATTAACATATAAATCCAAACTTCACATCTGATTACTCAACATGTCCATAAAATGAGAAAAATGTACTAAAGGGTAAAGATTTCCCAAAAGAAGATGCAGAATGACAATGATCTTGCACAACTATATAGCAAGCTTCACTAAAACGGATGACATGGCTGTTGAAATCTCACAATTAGAGAAATTCTTCAACTTACAAGTTACAATTACTATGCTATTATGACTGTCAACATAAACCTTAATGAGTGGCACCATATACTGAAAATATATTCTGTATAGGTTATGTTATTATCCCTATAATTAAGGTGGCCGTAACCAGGACAGGATGGGGAAGAAAACATGGAGAGATAAAAATGTTCAGTAAAGGCTAAAGGTAGTACCTGATAAGAAAAGGGCTAAAGGAAGTATAGGTGATTCACCTAAACGAACCCTTCAGTTTTCACAAAACATTTTTAAAAGGTTAATACAAGCCTGCAAATGACTAATAGTACCACTACATTGACAGTTATGTTCCAAGACTTCCCTGATACCTTAACAAGCAGATTCACTAATACTGTTGAGATAGAAGAGAAAATATCCAAATCATTGGCAGTTCTGAATTATTAAGTACAATGAGTGACCCCTTTATGTATGGGATTGTCCTATACTAAACAGGAACAAACTGAGAATAAGAAAAGACTAGGAAAAGGAAATAAACTACAAATATGAAACAAGCTAGAAATAAGAAATAATTCTAACAAACGCATTATTTTCTCTAACGAGAAAAACTAATCACATGAAGGCCTCCTGAACTATTTCTAACATCTTTTATGATTGGAAAATAACTTACTAGCTTCATCGGTAAATTCAAATACATATATATAATAACATGTTTAAAGGTACGAGACATATATCCACATATAATATTGAAGTTGAAAAAATGATGGTAATGGCAGGGAAACGTACTTCAACATGTTTATATAGCTCAGGAGGAGGTAGTTTGATAGCATCATACATTTTTGGTTTCCCACACTTCTTAACCAAAGCCTCCACCTCATGGCAAATTGCCCGAACCGCATTCTGATGTTGGTAAATAGAAAGAAAAAAAAAACTATAAGGTATCATGAACAACGGCAACAATTAACTCCCAGTTCTGTAATATGATATGAGGACCTGAAGATGCCTAAAGAAACCTATCATGAACCCCAACACATTATACTTCTGTCAATATGATAAGATATAGTTGGCAAATTGAACCTCGGACAGAGGCTACAACTTACATGTCCTGTAGGCATATAGTAAAATTATCAATTGGTCTATGCCCCATGCCATTTAGTGTAGCTAAACTTCTACAAGACAACATCTTGAATAGTAATACAAATAAATTTTGGTGTTGTCATTTCCAAATAGCATCTAAGTCTTTTCATAAACAGCTTTTGGGCAGGTTGTACTCATCCCTCATGACGATAAGGTCACAGATTGTACTGTACCTGGATGAGCAACAGGCAGAATATGACACTCCCCACCCCGCATACATACACCAAAAACAGTACATCAAGAAGATTGAGAAATCGGCGGATTATAAAATTGATGATTTACAACAACCTCTCTTACGTAAAGCACTGTAGGAAGGAAAAGCATGACTTAGTTATTCAACTCTAACCAAATCTTATAACAGCAGATAAGCAACGTGGTACAAAATTAAACAACCTGCCCAACTTCTACAGCTTCAAGCAACTTTTCTTCTGGTAGAAAATTACAGTAACCCTGCATTGGACAAATTTGCAAACATTTGTGACTATGAATCAGAGTGATTACCAAGAATGTACATGGATATCTGAAGCATCATGAATCCATCAAGACAAGAAGAGGACCAAAAGTCAAAACCATTCAGAGAGAACCCCCAAACATGAATATCAGTACTAATCATTCACAGGGAATAACAAAGGTATTAATTCAGATAATTCTAGGAAATGATATTATAGTTAACAAAGTAACTTTTGTGTCTATTTTCTAATGCTGATTACATGCTATAAACTGTAAATGGTTTTCAAAAACTTTCTGTTAAAAATTAATTAACTTCAGTAACTTGAAGTGTTTTCAAATAACACAGAAATGGATAACTCCTTAAGAAGATACTAAGATTATACAGATTTCACTAGTTCTAATGGCATATGGTGCACACTACATTTTACCAACTTTTACCTTCCTTGGCTCGCCTGATGCAACCATACACTGTAATCCACTAAATTATTTGAGTCAACCTACCTCGTGAAAAAGCCAAGCACACTATTGAGCTAGGTTTATCTTATCCAGTGCTTTATTTGGCTCACTAAAGAGAATAATTGGATATACAATGGATAAGACCATCGCACGATACAAACATATGCAATTGTTTTGATGAACTGAAGTATTTGTTATGAAATCAGCGGTCCCAAACAATGATCAATTTTAGCTCACACAATAAAATAATCATAACTGCCGTTTATTGAGGGCAAAATAAAATTGACAGGTGAAAAATGAGATTGAATTATGAAAGTTATTGCGTACTATGTTTATCCAGTCAAGATGTTGACATAAATGATGGTGAACATGTGAAGATACAAATACATGGCAAAAGTAAACTGGAGTGAGTGTTCACATCATAGGCCACTAAATTCCAATGGGTATGGGAAAATTAGATGCCCACCTCTATCATCAATATTGCATTCTCTGTGCCAGCCAGTATCAGATCTAACTCTGATTCTTCCATCTCCTTGACTGTTGGATTTACTATAAACTTATCGTTTACCAAACCAACTCGAACTCCTGCAATTGGTTCAGAGTTTGGCACCTCTGAAAGAGCTCTGTGATGCTTAATAATTAGGATTTGAAAATATTTATCTTTACCACTATTTATCTAAAAACGAGAAAAGAAGGGACAGGAAATAATGATGAAGCTTACACTGCTATTCCAGCTGCTGTAAGTGCCAAAGAATCAGGGGAGTGCAAACCATCATAGCTCAGAACCTGTAAATGCAATATAACAATGTACGTTACCGGTATTTCCCTGGTGTACTAAATGACAGATTATTTCTGAAAACCAGCCTAAGAAAGCTTACCCGGAGAACAATATAAGAGAAATGAAACTCTTCAATGGTAGTAGAAGAATGGACTTACCCAAGAGAGTATCTGAGTTTCATGGTAGAAACCCTTCGCCATAGTTGGACGGAGAGGCCTGTCGATCAATCTACTAACAAGTACCTAAACACGTCAATAGAGTAAACATATAAATACACAATAACTATAGAAATAATTGGTTCAAATTTCAATTTGAGCTACTATAGCCATTCCAATTTTGTTCATTACTGATGTAGGGCAATCCCAATCAGGATTCTTAATTATATTAGATTTTGGATAGTTTTAGGTTTTCCTATTAAGTTAGGTTTCCTAACT
>JAYMTP010006160.1:0-12411 GCA_036897365.1 Geranium brycei | reverse complement strand
TGGAAAATACTGTGCACTAGACTCGGCATACTGATTCCTGTTGCTACTCTCCCCGACGTCTCTGACTTTCCCGTGAGTGGTCCACACCGTACAATTTGGCATGAACCCTTTCTTCAGTATATGGTTGCAAATAGATGACATTTCGTGCTTAAGTACATTGCAACATCGACTGCACGGGCACTTGAATGTGTCTCGGCCAAATTGTTTTGCATTTTCCCTCGCAAAATTCATGAAACTAGCTAGCCCATCAAGAAACACTGGATCTTTATATCCGTCAGTTTCATCCATCTTCGATCCATTTGTTCAGATCTATACATGCCTACAGTTAGATCGGGATACAAAACAAATTACTTTAAATACAAAACAAATATTTCATACACTTACTTGAAAACTATCAAAAACACACCGAAATACGGTCGAAATGACATAAATGACCAAAATGACCCTATTCTAGTCGAAATATCCTACAAAAGTCATAAAAGACCAAAATACCCCTATCTCGATCGAAAATACCCATACTTTAGTCGGAATGACCAAAATACCCTTGCAAGTTCAAAAATGACCAATTTACCCCTATCTCGGTCGGAAATGATCGAATAACCTTGAAAGGTCATATATGGCCAAAATACCCCTTTTTTGGTCGAAATGACCCTAATTCGGTCAGAAATGACTACAATGCCCTTGAATGATAATTAATGACCTAAATGCCCCCATTTCAGTTGGAAATGACTTAAATGCCATTGAATGGTCAAAATGACCAAAATATCCTTGATATTATTTCTTAGTTTTGACTAGTTTATACGTGAATTTGGAATCGGGGAATTTGCAGTGCTTAATGTTATCATGCAATAATTAATAATGGATCTAATAGTCGATAAACAAGTTACGTTTACATTATTGAGATAAGCTATAAATCGTAGTCTACGAGTTGGTAATAAATTAAATGAAATTGACTTTCATAGTACGTAAATATGAACTAAAAATGATTCTTACTCCATACTAAAACATGTAAATGCACAAATCAACCAATAATATACATACCTTCTATTCGGTCGGTTCAATGTTGACCACAATTTCTCCTCTTTCTCTCTAGATCTTCAAAGTTTGTAAATGTTTCGAAAAAAATGTGGCAGGGAAGTGTTTAATTTATAGAATTTTTTTCCGGATTTGGGGATGCGTACATGTTGGGTACGCAACCCCAATCCCAACGGCCAAAATGACCGTTACCGACCGTTGGCAACGGTCGGTCAACCCTTGGGCCGCGTCCATGTCGTATACGCAGCCAGTTCGCATTGCGTACTAGACTGTACGCAGTCAATTCGCGCTACGTACAGGACTGTACGCAGCCCAGCCATTTCGCGCTGCGTTCAAGCATGTACGCAACGCGAATCTTTCTTGGCTACGTACATTCTTGTGCGCAGCGTGAACTGTACGCGGCCTGATTTTCCTAAATGGTATAGTGATATCAGACAGATAGAGGAGATCAGAACTCCCCGAGTAATCAGAAGCGATCGGACTGGAATACAATCCACCATAATTTGCCAAACAAATTTTTTTACCCGAGAATGAACATGCAACTTCCAGAGAAAGTTCCAACTAGAATTCTAGTCTGAATGAGCCCAGAAGCAATAAGAAACCATTAAATACTTGTAGGCATTTTTAACGGAGTAAATACATGCTTAGTCAAAAGACCAATACCAATCTTGGGGTGAAACCACATGTTGTCATAGCAACAAGCTCACAATTGTCCATTTTTCTTCTCGTGAGTTGAGGTTTTTAAAAAGAATTCACATGCTAATGTCCGAATTAGGGATAATTTTCTAAATTACTGGGTTGTATATCGGATCGTTGTCTCGAGCCCAAAGAAATGATAAAGATGTTGAGATTCCAGAAATCAAAATTGATTTCTTGCTTATTCATTATATATTTTATTACCTTTAGCATACAATCTTATTAAGTAGGGAATATTTGATTCCCATATTAACCTCATGTAATGTTCTATAAATTCGTGCTTTTGACACTAATACAAATATCAAAAGCATTTGAGTCTTTTTCTTCATGGTATCAGAGCTGGTCTGATCTTGTTAACTTCTACTGATTTTATGGTTCTGTCCACTCGTTAGCCTACGGTTCTAACGAATGATCGGGGCAAGAAACTTTTCCTTTTCCTTTCATCACTTTTTATCATCAATAAAATTGTATTTTATTTTCCTTCAATCAAAATTCTAGTCTCCAACAAAACAGAAAGAGCAATAACCTACATCCATGGCGCCATAGAGACGAAGTCTTAAAGCGCAAGACACCATAAAGCCGAAGCCTGAGCGTAAGACGCCAAAGAGCCAAGCCGTAGAGCGCAAGACACCAAAGAGCCGAGCTATAGAGCGCAAGACGCCGTAGAGCCAAAGGCGAGTAGCGTATGACGCCATAGATTGACTTCAAAGAGCGTCCCTGAGATATTTACACTTTGATGTTCACATTTTCATGCTCCAACTTGAGGAGGAGTGTTGAGATTCCAGTGAATCAAGCAAGAAATCAAAATTGATTTCTTGCTTATTCATTATATATTTTATTACCTTTTGCATACAATCTTATTAATTAGGGAATATTTGATTCCCATATTAAACTCATGTAATGTTTTATAAATTCGTGCTCTCGGCACTAATACAAATATCGAAAGCATTTGAGTCTTTTTCTTCAAAAGAGGAGTGTACCGAAGCTCAATAAGAAACTAATCAAAGATTCACGATGATGCAAGGCTGGAAAACATATAAAAAGCAACGGAGGACCAACGATGATGTCAATGATAGGTGAAGGGAAGTTCCAAGTACATACATGTTAGAATAAGGAGAAACTTTCCAATATTTCATATTTGTAGCATATTTCTGATTCTAATTTTGATTGTCTAGTCTTTACCTAAAGTGATCTTGATTATTCTAAATCACAACATCAACAATATCACTAATATATTTTCACTCCTCCTTATTTCTGTAGGGACATATTAGGATCTCATGGTGATTGCTAAATTAAAACATGAAAAGTCCACAAAGCTAGTACTCGAATGCAGAACCAATTAAATTATCCTATCACAACCAAACTCTGGTTTAATACAGTGATCTAATGCACATACATCTGATATGGTACTAAGGTACGTAAACTATCATCAGCTTGAATTTATTTAAGAATTGAAAGAATTCTTTTCCATAGGTACTGAGTAATAATTGTCACGCAAACGACTGTTGATAGCATAAATCGACAGTAATGAGCTTGGAACGTAGCAATGGATGATGGTGGGGGCGGCGGCGAGCCGTTAAAAGATAAACGAAATCACATACACATATATAAAGAAATTGAAGAGAAGAGATGAGAATAAAAATCAAAGTTGCGATTAGAAACCATATCTTAAAAGAGGAAAGCCTATAGCTAGCTAGGTCAGGCGTGTGTGTGGTTAAGCATCAATACGTGTCCTCGATCACGCCCTACTTTAGTTGCTTATTGGCCCAACATTTGCATTCTCATCGCCATGCATGCCATTACTTGCAAGAGTCCTGTACATATATAATATACATGCATTTCTTTGCTCTCTAGCCGCAAAGAAACATGATAAAAAAGATAAAAACGTTTCTTTTTGACTAGCTATAGAAGTATATATTTTGCTTACCAATTATTTGAGATCTCAATATTCTGAATGTGGCATCTTTCTATCCGATCGTATCTGGTCGTCAAAACCATATCTTCTTTTGCTCATCTCTCCGGAAAAGTGACTAAAAGTCCTCATGTATACTGTATTCTACCATCTATGTGTGTACAAAAATTTCAATAACTTTGTATTTCATAGATAAAATATGTATATTTGTTTCTTATCAACAAATTAAATATAATCACGTTTTGGTCAGCTGGCGGATGAATTTATCAAACCGCCAAGTGATAAGGAGCTCACTTTAACACATGGGAGGACTATAGTTATTAAATGTATCGAGACTTGGTAAAACATTTTACTCATGAATTATTAAGCTAGTTTTCATGTCACAATAGTAACTCAATATCATGAATTTTCGTTGTCACTTCCACAAGTATTGATGATAGTCGTGTGTATGAGAGTTTTCGGCTCGAGTTGTATCTGTGATTTTGTGTTGAATCATACATAAAAACACATTCAAAGTGAGACTGGAGAAAAGGGGAATAAAAGGGGTTTCATGAGTCATTGAATACTTTAATGGTGTAAGGGCAACGATTTGATGGATCCGAAACAAAAAGAGAGATGTATGCATCTAACATAGCTAGCTGTTCTTCAATATATAAATGAGATTGAAGGAAAGAAAAGGAAAAGATTTAGTGGTTGGAGGCATTTTTGGTATCTAATCATGGAAGCTGAGCCAATGACCTGATTTCAGAATGGGACCCAAAATCCCATAAAAATGAAAAAGGAAAGGAAGATAAATAACTTTGGATCTCTTCCTCTTCCTCTTCCTCTTCCAAAGTAAATGAATTATTGGAATATGCATGTAAATATCAACCACAAAAGGGCGCATAAATAGATCCACAACAAAACCAAAACCCATGGATTATGACGGCTCTTAAGGTATACAATTATGATTCATTGATTAATTTGTCTCAAAACTGAAGTCTTTTTTTTTGGAAACCAGCGTTATATTATACTTAGAATAGTATGTATCGGTATTTCATTTAGTTACACTTACATATAAAATCTATGTCATACATTTGCAAAATTTTCACTATATTCATTTTATCAAATAATGATGTTAACAAGACTAAAATATCACATTATTGTCAAAATCGGTCATGTTGGCCTAGACGGGAGTTCTTACACATCGACCCGATTTTATGTAATGGGTTGGTTTAAATTTGCTAGTCGAATTTAGGCAGGTTAAGTCGGACTAAGAGGGTTAGGCAATTTAAAAATAAAAACTAATTTAGAAAATAAAAATACTTACAACAAATAATTTATAGGAATTCATATTTTTATATCCTAAGTATGTGAATGTAACAAATATTTAAATTTTAAATTTTATATCTAAACTTTAGTTTTTATATAATAAAATTCATGTTTTGATGGTATATGTAAATTAATTTATGTAATAAAATTAAGAAAAACTATAAAAATACAAATTCGATTGATTTCAAATTAATCTCAAAATTCTGTCCAACCGACTAGGGTATAATGGCTTTTACAACACTGAAAACCCCTAAATGTGTTTTAAATTTTCAAAGTATGCTCTTTTCACCCCTCTATCTCTTTCCTCCATCATCTCACCACTTCCTCTCCTTCCGTTTGCACCATTACTAACTCGAGAAACGGAGATGGAGGAGCAAAGGAGGTTCTAGAAGGTCTAAGGCATCACAAGTTGAGATGTATTGCTTGGAGAAGAGATGAGACCAAATATGAGGTGGTCCTTGAGCTCTGACGAGATTATCAAAATGGCAACAACCTCGCCTCCACTGTCTTTGCGAAGCACATCGGACCTGGTGGCGGCGTTGTGAGCAACTGTGGACTTCAGGATTTTCCCTAATAGAAAAATGTTGTCGCTCTTAAACATTGTCGAGATCTCACTGCCCTACTGAGATTGGAGATGAAACTAAAAGAAACAAGGGATGAGGAAGGAGAGAGAGTAATAAAACTGAAATAGACACAGACAAATACCCAGCAACTAACACATTGTCTTTATATTTGGGAGCTTGTAAAGAATATCATTGCAATTAAGTCACTCAACAAGAATGCCGAATAAATTCTTGAACTTTATTTTGCACTCCAAGTGCGTAGTTCTAGCTTTGTCCTCTAGCCATCTTAGTAAACTTGCCAATGTCAAATGAACATTGTAAGTTACCTGCAAGAGTGTCATGTGCAATTCCTATGACTAAGTAGGTACATCCTGCCATTCATCGTAGACTATTAGGCAGCTACGTAGAATTTCACCTGTTACTTTTCTCAGGCGCTCATAAGTATCATCAGAGATATTCCAGGACAGTTATTCACCTCATCCCATCGGAGTAGGAGTTGGTCAATCTGTAGAACAATGCTTCCGACTTATTCTTTTTTTGAAACACATCGATCCTCTTCGTCCTCGTCCAACCCCAGTCAATGCACTTGCTGCCGTGTCTAAATCAAGTACAACTCACGTGCATAGATCTATGGTTCGTTGAGACCTGGTCATCGCGACGAATCTAGATCTGGCCTCGCTGCTCAAGTCGAAGCCTAAGACTGTTTCGAACTAGAACCCTACCCAGGATCACTTCTAGTTGGGCGTCGATAACTGGGACATTATTATAAATGTTCTGACAACGGCGGCCAATGTATAATAAACCATAGTGATTATTGGCATTTTTTTTGTTTTCCATGGTTCTATACAAAGCTGTATAGTTTACTGTGATTGTGTCATTTTTCCAAAAAGAATTTTGAACTTGACACAACTCTATTACAAAATGAATTTTGTATATCCCACAATTTTAAAGATTTGCATTTTAAAAATTATATACACCATAAACATGAATTTAAAAAAGATATTTTATTACTCTGTGTTACAAAACAAATTGAATATCATTTTCTTGAACTGGTTTGGGATGTGTGATTCTCAAGAAAATATTACGTATCTTTTCAAACAATGGTTTCTATTAATTTAAAGAGAATGTTGCTTATCTTAAAATAATAAAAACAACTAAAAGTTCATTTGAAGTAGAGCACCCACATCTTGAAAAACTCGATTTTACCATCCTTGATCCACACTAAAGTAGAATATCAAAAAATCCCCAAGTGATACTTCAAAGATTTGAAGATTAAACAAAAACAAGTACGCAAACATATCGTTTTCCAGTATTTTCAACGTATAAATGAAACAATAGTAATTTATCCACATTTTCATGATAAACTATCCCATAATGTTCAAATCATTTCAAATATAAAAATCATCCAATCAAACTGAATTTCTCAAGGCAATTACTGTCCAATTTAGTCACGTGAAGTGAACACATCCTCAGCCTCACACACTACTAATCCTAACACTCATGAACAAAATTGTATATGCTCAACCATACACCATAGACATATTGTTCATCAGATAGCAAGTCATCTACAACTCAACCAAAATTCATAAATCTTGCTATAATCTATTTTCAATAAAATTTGTACCCCACGACAATTCTTATATTTTCAATCAGTTTGATTCTTGTTCCCGAGTTCAAAGATCAAGTATAAAAAAAAAGTAGAAAAATGAAACCCTATAATCCGAATTGGTGGAATCTCATCTATCGGTTGATTCTCCTCAATTTGAGCCTTGGACTTCGATACTCTCGATTCAAGAGCTCAAAGGTTGTCTCAAACGGATGCTCACTCTCCTCTCAAGATAGGTAAGTTGTCTTCCTCTCTATTTTTCGCACACAAAGCCCCAAAAGTGGCCAGAAATCGGGTTTAAAAGGGTGAAGTCGCAAATTGGCACGGGCTCAATGGCACGGGGCTCTCCATTTTTGTCATTGAATAATGCTATTGTTCCTCGGTTTTGGTGGCACGGCCGTGCCTTTGGCTGTGTTCTTCATGATCTTTTCTTTGCTCTCCTATCAATAAACAGTCATAAGAAATTATACATATGTCAATACCTGGACAATCGTTGTGAATTGGATTGGGCCTTTAGCGGGCTTCTAGTTCAATAATGTATTTAACTCGAGCCCGTATACTTCCTTTCCAATTTTGGTACCCGTGGATCTCTATTTATTCAGAGTAAAAGAAACCTAACAAGAACAACAATAACAAGTTGGTACGATGGAAGGACGTCCAGGTTATTGGTCATCGATTGACAGTGATATTTTGATCTTAATCTCCAACAAAATCGACTCCGTCAACGACTACATAAGGTTCAGTACGGTGTGCCGCTCCTGGCATTGATCCCACAAATAAACCTCCCAGCTTCGGCCCCTCTATACATGTCCAGAGAATCCAACACCATCACTCTCCGAAACCCTACCTCTGACCAAACCCTAACCCTAACCCTAACCCTACCGCTCGCCTCCCCCGGGAGGATCTTCTGGGGATCCCCGTTCGGCTGGCTCGTCGCCTTCCAGCCCAGAAAACTCACCCTCCTCAATCCATTCAGTCGAGCCACGATCAACCTCCCCGACGATCACCAGGGCTTGCTGACGGCCACTTCTCGGGGCTACCTGACTTCCATCCCGAGAACTTCACCGTTCTCATCATCTCGGGAAAGATGATAGCCCTGTTCAAACCTAGCACGATGAGGACGAGGAAGAAGAGGGATAGAGAGATCTCGAATTCGACGGCGTTACTTACTTCAGGGGCCATCTGTACGGGATCCAATCATGTCCTGAGCGAGTGGTCTCTTTTCAGAATGATCGTTTCGTTCTCGTAGCAACTCTTCTCCATCACCCCGACCTGTACGACCCCCGTGAGTCTTCTTCTGAGAAGTACCTGGTCGAGCTCCACGGTGAGCTCTGTCGGTACCACGCTCTACATAACAAAACCCAAGGGTATAAGTTTTTTGAGATCGATCTCTCGACTGGAAAGCTTACCCTCGTCACGTCGTTGGGTGGTCGTTGCATGTTTATCAACCCTAACTATTCCTTTTCTTGCAAGGCAAGCTATCCTCCGGCCAGGCTTTTCGAGCAGCAGCAGCATCAACATGCGTTCGTGAGCAACTACGTGTTTTACTGTGACTTGTATTATGATACCGAGGTTTGGGATGTGCTGCGCTCTTGCATTGTCCATGAAAGGAGTCCGAATTGTCCGTCGGATATTCAGTCGCTTTGGATCGTTCCACCTATGTATAAGGCAAAAAACACTTTGATTCAGTTTCATTGAATCGCTCTAAACTTCACCTTTGTTTTTATGCATTCTAGTAGCATCTAACATTCTCAACAAGCTTATTATTAATAAAAGAATCTAATTAATATTGTGGTACTAATTCAAATTCTCTATGGTTATTATTTTAGCAATTTGTCCTGTGGTCAAGGACAAGTAAGAAAGCTCTCAAATAACTATTCTCACTAATACACCTACACAATGTTAAAGTAAAAAGTTTAAAATGATCTTCCACTAAAAATCTAAATTTGTATATCAAATAAATTTGCATGTTTAGGGAGGATGTGACTTCTGAGTAGATACTTAGATTTTACTCTATTGCTGCAAAGCATTATCTACCAAAACCAAGTTGAGATGTATTGCTTGTAGAAGAGATCAGACCAAATATGAGGTGGTCCTTGAGCTCTGACGAGATCATCAAAATGGTAACAACCTCGCCTCCAGTGCCTTTGCGGAGCACATTGGACCTGGTGACAGCGTTGTGAGCAACATTAAAATAACATAAAGCTGAGGGGAAATTTGAGCTTTTTTTAAAATACTGACAAAATATTAATTAAAAAATATTAATGAAATTTACTAAAGTGAAAAAAATAAATAATCGTGATACGCACAAGCTAAAAACTAACTTAGGTATTGTCGTGCGAAAATAGTGACATTTTTCTTAATAATATTCACGTACTTAAACAAAAATTCCTTCTGCTACCTGACCTACTAGACCTATGTATATTTACCTTGGACTTACCGATAGAAAGTAATTCATAACTAAATAACAAACTAAAATGAACTGTAATTTAGTTTAACACAGAATTTGGAACTCTTACTACAAATTTGTAACGTGGTATATCATATACCATTCAGGCTATCTGGTGTAAAGATAAGTGGATTCTTGAATTCAAATATGTACAAATAGAGGAGAAATCAGGTACAAATGGAGTGTAGTGTCCAAACTGTTTGAACTGGTGAAATGTTTGAGACTACGTGGAATTTTTATGCAAAATGGTAGAATATTTGGAAACCTGAAAAACACTGCGGGTCAATTTTCTGGCCACGTGTCGAGTGCTGGGACAACGCACGTGCAAATTTACACCGATCCAACGCCTAGGAATGATTATCATCTTTTTCCCATAAGTAAATTGAATGTTAATGAATACAAACCGTGAACATAAGAGTCTACATTAATAAAACTTATGAGAAGTATCAAATGTCAAAGCTTCCAAAATATTGATGGATTCAAGCCTTTGTGAGGAGAAGAAAGGGCCATATTCTTTCAAGGCCCAAATCATCCAAATCCATAGTAAACAGAAAGCAGAAGTGATGCACTACTTTCACATGACATTCAGGTAAAACGACCACAAATTGGTCGTAAAATGAACTTCATTACCCAATGACATGCGCAATCTATTTGCCAAAATATCTACACAGCAATAACATGATTTATGGCTAAAGTGATTCTAATTTCTCCCATGTCAACTCCATCAGCTCCTTTAAAAACAGAGTTAGAACCAGCAGCTCTGTTCTTTACTAGTGAAGAGAATCAAGCTTCCAATTTTCAGGCTTACAACAAGATCCAGTCACAGCTGACAAAATTGATAAACGTTAACACAAATGCACAATTGCTCTCCTAATTATTACATTCCAGAATCTAGCATTTTGATGGGTCAACTATCATACCAATAGATGGAATTGTTAGGATTTAATAGAAAACATAGGGGTGAGCATTGTAGACCCGGAACCGTAGAATCGGGAACCGTGAGTAACGGTCTAGTTCTAGTTCCAAAATTGAACGAACCGTTGATTTTCGGTTTGGTTTCGGTTCTTAAATATAGAACGGGTGGGTACCCGCTCAGAACCAGTTCATTTTAGTATTTTATTTGCGAACTTTATGAGTTGACTGGGTTGTAATAATTAAGTAGTAACATTTATTTTTTGTTACAAGTTTTAATAATTACAAATTTGAAGTTTTTGTCTATTGATCGGATCAAAACCATCTATATTGGATTATAACCCGCATAATTAACAAAAATAGAGAAACGACCGGTTCTATTTGGACCATAAACCACAATTAACAAAAATAGAGAAGTGAACAGTTCTGGTGGGTAGAACCGGAGAAACGGGTCCAAACCGAATCTCATTATGTGATGGTTCCGGGTCCGGTTCTAAAAAATTGATGACCGAAAGGTGCGATCCGGTTCTTGACCGATTTGGTCCAATTCTAGACCTATGACCACCCCTACAAAAACGTATACGAAACATGTATATTGAAAATATAAATCAATATCACGTTTCCCATCAATTCCTAGAATCAATATAAATACATGTTGATGTTTAGAGAATCAATAAAAGAAGCATACTTGAATTTATCGTATCGACAACTTTAACTGGGGTGATTTTCAAATAGCCACACTTAAGAGGACATATGTTATTTTTCTATGAATTGATTTGAGAATAATATAATTATTATCATGTGTTATATGAAACCACAATTCTGTTATATTAAGTCATATAACTATTTATGACAGTTATAAAGAAGACCAAGGGTGGTATTCCGTTAGTATGCAATCATGGAGTTTGTACTAATGTACTCTATGAATAACTCTCTAATTTGTATCAGAAGAACTCAAATTGTTTTGCTTGATTATAACTTATGGATGATCCCTTTATTTATAAGGATTTCATGAAAGACTCTAAACTTCTCTCTTACAACTTAAGTCACTTGTTACAACTTATGAGACACTTGAGCAAAATATAGAAATCAAGAGTAACGATTTACAAGATAACTCTACAAATTTCTTATGAACTTGGAAAAAATAAAGTTTTAATATTTTCCACATCTTCTAAACTTGATTTGTGACTCCAAGGATGTTCCATAACTTGAAAAACGTCTCGCTCTTGAGCAACTTATTAAATATATTTGCAACTTGTTCTTTATACTTCACATTCTAAAACTTAAATTATTTTCTCCCAATGCACTCTTGTAAGCAATGAAAGCGGCTTATATGGTCTCAATGAAAAAACACTTATTTCTTTAAAATTGTTGATATTTTGACTCCCTTGACTTGATATCTTATGGGCTTGAAATAGAATTTGTATAAGGAATTATTCTCTAAAAGATTGAGATCGAAGGCAACCATAAAGCAAGGAGTACAGTGATTCTTCATTCTTGTATTGTATTCACAAACAATGAATTCAATAGAAATGAAATTCATTGGATTTTATCTCTTTCTCTTGTTTTCAGAATGAATGAATTGCATTTATACAATTTGTGGAATTGAACTCTTGACACCCATAACTCGGTTGGTGTCCACAATCGAGCCTTATAAGGGAGGGCGTAATCGCTGTTCGTCAAGTATTGTAGCCGGCTAATATCCGGATCGATTCCACAGGGATCAAACGAGGGTTTGTACCTAAATAATCTATATTCGAGATTGCGGAAATGTAAAAGCGTAAGAACTAAGTCCGTATTGGTGGTGAATTGTGTGTGAACGTGTCACTCAAGGCAAACAGTAGCAATGAATTGTTGGGATTCGGAGGGACTCAAAACAATATATGCGCAGCGGAAATTAAATATATCGTTACCCCGAACCCGCCCT
>JAYMTP010006159.1:0-12412 GCA_036897365.1 Geranium brycei | reverse complement strand
CACCACTTGGAGAAAGTGAATATTGGCCTGTTGACCTTGAAGTTTGTATGTGCTTGCATGTCTGGCTTCAGCTTCTTTATACGATATTTTTTTCTATTGCCTTATTTGGGATGAATTCTCAAGATTTTTTCTCGTGTTATCAAGTTGGAGTATGTTTGGCATGTGTCTCATCTATTTATTTCTTGACCATAGCATCTGACGCGTTATTTTAATTAATATACCTGTTTGGACACTTTGCAAAGCAAAAGTGAGTAATGAATATTGGATCTGATACAAAGAAAGTTAGGAGCCTTGTCACTCACTGTATGCTGATGCGTACTTGGGATTATGTGTTGATTAGCCTTGTTTGGAACTTGAGCAATCAACTCTAAATGTAAAGAATATTGTTTCGTTTGTAGTTTGATAGGCATTTTATCAACTCTACAACCCAGAGTTTGTTCTACAATACCTTTTAACGCATGAAATTCCAACTGCATTTATCCATTGTATACATCCTACTATCCCAGCAAAACATGTCATTAGACTTACATAAGTTTTTGTTCATAAGACAAACCTTGGCTTCATATTTCTCAGTCATCCTCGCATCATATGATCAGATACATGATGGATCAAATTAAATGAATAGTTACACCTCAACTGTTCATAAATGCAGTGGCCACTTTAAGGCTTAAGTTAGGAATATCATCATCTATTATCAGTGTCCATGGTGCAGAATGGTATGGGTGGCCATAAAATTCAAATAGTGATGCTTAGGATTTTTTAATTCCCATATCGGAGAACAAACGTTCATTTTGCTAGTTGCATCCTCTTTAAATCCTTCCTTTAGCATGTATCATTTGTCAATTCTCATGTATGGTCCTATATTTGAATCAAGTAATAAATTCGTGTTTGTAATGTTATATACCATATAATATTTAATTCCATAAAAGTCAACTTTCCCTATTTAATCATTGTTGGTTCCTGTGATGGCTCTTTCATTTCTTAAAGATAGGTTTCCTTGTGTGTTGACAATTTTCTTAATGAATATCTCTGGTGGTGGTAGTAGCCATTGAGTGGTTGCTAAAGAATTCTGAAAGATATCGCTTTCATTCGTGGCAATGCATCACTACATATTGTTGTGGCTTTCTGTTGATAATTTTTGTTTCCGACAATTATATTAGGAATTGAAGGAAAGAATCGAGCTACTGAAGGAGAAGAGTAGGGATGGTGTTATCTCATCTGGGAGTGAATTCAGTGAAGAAATGATGGATATTCGTAAGGACTTCGTTACCATTCATGGAGAGATGGTGCTTCTGAAAAACTATAGCTCCCTAAATTTTGCAGGTACGATAATCATATCATATTTTAATATTAAGCCTAAGTTGGGTTGCTAAGGCTTTGCCACACACTTCACGGGGAGATGATGCTTCTAAAAACTTATAGCTCCCCAATTTTACAGGTATAGATAGCTATTGGTTTCTTTTCCTTTGAGCTGACGTAAGCTATGTATTGAAAAATGTTGTCATTTTTTTGAGGATCTCTGTTTTTCTGCATGACTAGGTCTGGTTAAAATTTTGAAGAAATATGATAAACGAACTGGGGAATTACTGCGCCTACCGTTCACACAACTTGCCGTTCATCAGCCATTTTTCACAACCGAGCCTCTGTCAAGGCTAGTTCGAGACTGTGAGGCAAATCTTGAGCTCCTCTTCCCATTGGAAGCAGAAGTTATTGAGTGTGCACCATCTACACAAAACCAGTCAGACCAGCCTGTTAACAATGCATCAAATATATCAGCTGAGACATCATCAAATCTAGGGGATGAGACCATGGATGTCTATCGGAGTACTCTTGCTGCAATGAAAGCTATACGCGGCCTTCAAAAAGCAAGCTCCACCTACAACCCGCTGTCGTTTTCATCCATTTTCAGGAGCAGGGATGATGACAGTAGTACCGGTGCTGTGACGGCTGAAAATTCTGCAGCATCCTCACTTAAAGACGGGGAAGATGCTGATCAAGAGGATGCTCGTTCTGTTTAACACTATAAAAGAGTTCCGATTTTAGGGTGCTCGTTTTATATTTTTGTCATCTAGATTTGATAACAATGTATAGTTGGGTTGAATAACATTAGATTAGTTTCTCTGTTTGTACAATAATCAAGGCATGTAATAAGGTGCAAAACATGTACAAGTTTACTCATATACTAACTTCAAAATCTCTACATTTACGAAATCTGTTACTATGTTCATCACATACATACAGCCTGCGTTTGGAAGATGTAATATATCTTAGTGGTTCATTTTACATTTATTTCTTACAAACCTACACCATGTACTCCTACTCTTGTTATTTTCTTAACATAGGATTGTGACTAATACTAGCTCCTGCTAGTACCTGAGATACTTCATGCAGAATGGACCGTTAGAGAGGCGTCATTCACCATACCTGGCTCGTTGTATCTATGTGCTCTCCATGGGATCTTCATCGTCATAGTTAAAAGGCAACGGTAATGATTTAAATGCCCTAAACTTGCCAACGTTGTTTAAGTGCTCATTTTCCAACCTAACCAAATACATAAGTTCATTACTTGAAACATGTTCGTTATATGTAATACAAAGGCGTCGTCGAGCATACCTAAAAAAGTTCCACATGCCACGCCGGAAGATCTCTAAACAGGTTATTACAAACGTTAAGGCTTTCTTGTGGAGAACAGGTAAGAAGTTAAAACCTAAAACAGATTGCGTCCAAGCAAGTCTGAGTAGAACATTCACTACCTGCAGTGCAATAAATGATTAATATCTGTTTTCATATCCGAACAAAGCATAAAGAATGTGAATGAAACAGGAGAGAAGAGTTTGTATTAACCATGGCTACAAAGTAGACAGTTTTGTTGGATACGAGGAGCTTATCTCTGAGCCACGGGTTTTTTGAATTCCGCTGCATGAGACCCCAATCAATGAAAATGTCCCAATATGTATTACCAACAGTTGCAACTGCAGAACTGGCTGCAGCCAACATCTTCCAAGTGGTTCCCTTCTTTAGATCATAAATTGTCCTCATGGCTACAGCAAATATTGTTGACAAATACTTCAACCCATTAAGCCCCTGATGTGCATCTTTTTCTTCAAACAGGCGCCCAATGCACTGTGCCAATATTAGATTGATGTTATCATCTTCATTTCAGTGCAATATTAGATTGATGTTAGCATCTTCGTTTCGCAATATACTGAAAATGTCATTGATGTAATGTACCTGAAAGAAAAGGCACCAATATGGTATAATGGCTACAATGAAATAAAAAGCTTGGAAAACTTCATTTTGAAAACACCTGCTTGTTCTTCTTCTGTAGTCTCCCCACCCATAGTAGCAAATATAGAATTCCAAACATCTAAAAGCTTGTACCTGACATGCCAAACAAATTACAGATTTGTGATTCATAACTTGGATACAATCTGGCTTATACATATATGAAAATATTTTAACTTCAACAATTGTCAATTTGCATTACCAAGAGAAATATGTCATACCTGGCAAGTAAGTTGATCTGCTAAGAAGAAATCTGGAAAGGTAACCTACATATGGAGATGTTAAAACAATGAATAACTTTACGGGAATGTGCTCATTGATTAAATCTTATGTCGTATTTGGATAGTTTTCGTGTGGGAATTAGAATGAGAATCAGCCTCTTTTTGTGTATAAGTGGAAGGACTTGCCAAATTGGTTTTGATACTTATTTCTATTTTCATTCTCACATTATAAGAAACTGAAGCTAAAATACCCAAAGGGGTTCTTACTCTTTCTCATCATGTTGTTACCTTGTAAAGTGGGGCACAAAGACAACGAAATGCACATCGAATAAGAAAGAAACGGCTTGAATGGTGCACAATATTGAAAGGACAAAACATTATTAGAAGCACAAACTGCAAGAATATCACCAGTCAGAACTCATAGCTCCTAATTGCATTTTGTTTCATAATAAACTTTGATTTGAAGAGGTTGTGTGTGATTTCTTACCAATACTAAGGCCAGAGGGACTAATTCAGTTATTTCCCTGAAGTTTTGAGTTGATGGGTCCATCTCCATATCCAAATTTGAGATGACTCCAGCCAGTGTGAATGCCGCTAGACCCGCGCTAAGTAGCAACAGTTCTCTATAACTCAATTCTGTCCCTGGCTTGAAACCAAATATAAATTGATAATCCGATATCTCCTCCACAAGTATGTATCTGCCGCAAACACCATTATATGAACCACGATAAACCCAAAGAAGCTGGAATCAAGGAGCAACAAAAACTCAGCACCCTATAACTGTAGTATAAAAATCTTAACACATGTATTCAGAACTTCTTAAAACTTACGCATAAAGAGGAAATATATTTTGCATATACTGCTCATGTCCCTTGCTTTTAAGTATCTGCCTTATATGTATAAGCAAAACAATGGCTACAGTAAGTGCTATTGACCAGCCAAAGAATAAACCTGCAAGTGTCAAATGTCCAAATCGACTTGCTGATATGGTTAGATGAGGAAGAAATAGAGACCCTTTTTTCTAGCATGTATAGGCATAAACCATACCTATGAAAAATGAAATTATGTGCTTTTCCCTTTTAGCTTTCGGTCTTAACATGTTCATTCCTTCTCTGCGATTCCCACCTGCAAAGTGCTTAATGAAAGTGGACTCAACCCTTTACACGAGTTTTGTGAGCTTGAGAACGAGACAGAAGATGAAATTGAAGGGAAAGTCAGTTTTTGAAAGAACTATTGAACTAACAGAGGCAAAACTTGATGAAGTGAGGATATCAAACCTCATCTGAACTGCCAAGATAAGAATTGTCCACCATATGCAGGCAATACTTTGATGCACTTCTTCTAGTGATCTGTATCCACAGAGATGAATTGATTAGTATGGTTAAACCGAAAGCTTCATGATTGACTGTAAGCAAAATCTGACCTTGTCATACTTCTTCATGATCTTGGAAAATGCCAACTGGTTCATGAAACTGTCACATCCATTAACAAGTAAATGGTCAATCATGTTGAAATAAAATGAAAACCATTGTGATTGCTGATTCTAGTTACCAGTAGCTTTTCAAAACTCGAAGCTTCTTGTGGAATTCAATAAGTGCTTTCCTCATTAGTTGCTCAGATCTCTTGAGACTATCCTCACTGAATTCCTTGTTTGCTCTGGTATTATGAAAGAATGCTTTCATAGTTGACCTTGGAGTTTCAGGTGCGACATTGACATTGACACGCTCCAAGATGTCTAATGAGCACAGTTCAATATCATTGAATCTCCTTCCAGCACCCGTACTTGGAGCCTCATCAAGTCCCCCCATCAAATTTCTTGGGGGTTTTGGAGGTGAAGAAAGGCCACTATGTTCAAATTCAACACTGCCCACATCGACTTCAGGCTTGTGTACCTTTATCCGGAGAGCAATCAAAGCATTCATCTGCTTACTCAGCTCATCCGCCTCCAACACCAACTTCTCCACCTCCTTCCTGTAGAACTTGAGCACCTTGTTGAACTCATGATCAAGCTTCTTGAAGAAGATAAGCTCAGTCTCTCCTCCCTCCTCGGATGACCTAAGAAACATGGTATGGTAACCCTCCATCCCATCTTCCTCGTTAACTGCATTTATCAGTATCACTTCGTCCTCATGGTTCTTGCTCTGAGAATTTGCGCGGTAGCTCTTGGAAAGGCCGCTGAAAGCCCTGTAAAGCGATCCCTTCCTCTTCATCAACCTGTGATGGGATGAAGATGGAGCCCTCGCCTGTCTGCGCTGTATAACCCCCTTCAATATCTTCTTCAGCTGGATGTAGTCCATGTATGCTTCTTGCCATTCCGGCACCATCTGGGCCTGAAATTCTTTCCTGAACTTCATCCTCTTCTCTCAGGACTTTCTTCGAGCAAGTGGCGTGCACTCTATAACCTACAAATGGATGATGGAACATGGGAAGATAATCAAACATTTGATTATAAACCTCAACGAGGACACGGATCGATGGCCTAGAAATGCTCTTGTCAATTCAAGATCAACTAATCCAATTATATGGGATGCTTTGTTCCTCTAATCATCTCATGTTGGGCAGATAATTTGATTGAAAAAGGAGAATCATTCATGAGCCATGGAGAATATGAGATGATTATGCATTGATGGTGCCTTGAATCACGGAAGCACATATCTATGTATAGATTTCCCGCCACTAGAATATAGGATTATCATACTTGCATAGTATTTCTATTAAAAGAAATTTGTGTGGGTCGAATGAAACTGACGATGGCAATCTTCCATGGAACCTCCAAATTTAACTCCGCTGGAGGATTATTCGGTGTCCTATATTCAGATCTCAGGCAAGTTGCAGAAGCTGAGCTCCGATTCCGAACCTTAATTCCCTCCAAATCTGATGAAAATGGCGATTGTAACCCTAATCCTAATTTCGATGGTGAGAGTGGCGCATTCAATGCGGTTCGACATCCGTTCGGGAGAGACGAGGTGCATAGCCGAGGACATCAAGGAAAAGGCCGTCGTCGTCGGCCACTTCATCGTCGTCAGTCCGACCGTCGGCTCAATTCCCGATGGCCGCAAGATCAGCGTTCGGGTACACCACACCCATTTCTATTCAATTTATTTTGAGTTTTGTTGCCATGATCTGGTAATAATGATCTTTTTTTACACAGGTGGCATCGCCTAATGGGTTGAATCATTACCAAGGTGATCGTGTGGACTCTGGTCATTTTGCATTCACAGCTTCAGAATCTGGAGACTATTCTGCTTGCTTTTGGGCGTCTGACCTCAAGCCCGAGGCTGTCATGACTGTTGAACTTGATTGGAGAACTGGTATTTCAGCCAGGGATTGGCCAAAGGTTGCTAAGAAAGGCAAAATTGATGTGCGTACTACCTCTCCTTGCTTTTCTAGTTTTGCATTCTCAATTCATTTCTTTTTTTAACTTCAGTGTCAAAATTGCTATAATTGCTTTTGTAGGAGATGCATTACAAGTGAGTGTGCAGAAATATTAATGAAGAATCCATATATGATGACATTTCCTAGGACTTCATTCACATGGACGAATTACACAATTAAATTAGACTACGGTGGCTAATCATAAATAAAAGACTTCAATGACCATGAGGTGTGTGAACGTCGAGACCCAATTTAGGAGAAAATATAGAGAATAATCCATCATGTTTTACTCAATACATTTTTGATAGACGCGATTACAAAATATGTTAAGGTCTTACTTAGAATGAGCTATCAATTGTCATTGGTTCTCATAGTCATGGCTGCATATGTTTCTTAAGATCTGTACTTTGTTACAATTCTTTTATTGTAATTGTTGCTTTCTGGAAATTTTATAAATTGACAAACATGATCATTTGATAATTCGAATAGAAACTAGTATAATGACCCTTGGAGATTCAACATGTTGTAGTTTCATTGATTTTTATTTTATTCCTTGTGTTAGGTAATGAAATTTGAGTTGGAGAAATTGTCAGACACTGTCACATCAATTCATGATGAAATGTTTTTCCTTCGCGAGAGGTAAGATAACTATAACAGCTTTCGATTAGAACGTCTAGTAGTTTATTGCTACATCATTTTTCTGATCTTTTCTTTGATGTGAAGTTGAAAGAATCAAAGAAAATTTATGGAAGAATATCCTGAGTAAATTGCAAATGCCTAACACTTCAAATATATCGACATTTATTTAATCTTTGAACTCTTTGTAATGGAATGTAATTGTCAAAAGCCGGGTTATGTTATTCATAAGTACTCCTAATATGTCGGATATGATTATTTGTATTTGTTAAAGATTGCAAACTTGTTATATTCGAAATCTAAGTTTATTTCTAATCTCCCATGTAAGAGGATGGAGAATAGAAAGGATTCTGCATGTTAGTAACTTACAAATAGTGTTATCATTATACCTAATGGTTATTTCCTCTCATGTTTTGGTGTAAAGGGAGGAAGAGATGCAACAACTCAATAGAGCTACCAACTTGAAGATGGCTACTTTTAGCTTTCTTTCAATTATAATTTGCTTATCAGTGGCTGGGATACAGTTTTGGCATCTCAAGGCATTCTTTGAGAGCAAGAAGCTTCTCTAGGCTTCCCAGTAACAGCTCTACTCCTTTGTGCTATGTTCACCATGTACTATTATGTAATTAATTGATAGTATGTGTAATGTATGTAATTAAAAGTTGTAACATAATTATTAAGAACATGGATTCGATGTATATGTAATGGGTATGAGGTTGCTAGTTTCAATCTCAACGGATGTGTTATTGTTAATACAGCTTACAACTATGTTATATAATAGAGGAAGTTGTACATTACTAATGTGTAATTTGTACTTCAATCATGTTACCTATATTTCAAGATGTATCCAGTGAATAAAATTCGATTTGGTGTGTAAGATTGCTTATGTCATTAACAGTGAACACCCAATACCATATCATCCAAGACATACAACCATCTTGAAGCTTGAAGAAGCATAATACAATAGAGCAAACATTTGGGATTTATTTAAAGCACAGACAGGAAACACACACTGGCTTGTACAGCCAAACAAAGTCGAACAGAAATAGAAAATGCCTTCCTTTATTTAGTAGGTAAATGAGGCATGGAATTGGTGACAAGGCAAGCTGCACTCTGCTCATTCATCATCATAGCTCTTGCGGTGGTGGTGATGCTGATGGCGGTGCTTCTTCTTATCATCATCGTCATCATCAGAGTTCCGTTTCCTCCTCTCATCATCATCAGAGTTGTGTTTCCTCCTCTCATCATCATCAGAGTTGTCATCTCCCTGCGAGTTTCATTAATTGGATCAATAACAAGGAACAAAAGTGGTAGTAGGCTCAGAGAGACATTGATTCTAGGAAACTAATTCAAATCAATTTGGCACCTCAACAAACATAAGTTTGGACCAACTTGCAAATTGTGGATAAACATAAGCAATTCCTAAATGCTAGATACTATCTCAATAGACTTGTGAAAATGATAGACCCCTAATTTAACACCATTTTCAGTTCAAGCAGTAAAAACTAACATTTAGCTCGCCTAAACAAGTTTGCACCAAAATATATATTCGAAAACGATCATACCAAATAGTAGAACAAAGGAGTAACATGCTTACATATTTCTTGAGACGATTGTCATCATCATCGTCATCATCATGCTTCTTGTAGCCATGGCTATGCTTCTTATACTCACTTCTCTCTCCAAAGCCCTCCTCCCCGTAGCTAGGCTTCTTTCCATACTCTGATCCCTCTTCTTCACCATAGCTAGGCTTCTTAGCATATCCTGATCCATACTTTGATCCCTCTTCCTCGCCATAGCTTGGCTTCTTAACATATCCTGATCCATATTCCGGTCCCCCTTCCTCGCCGTAGCTAGGCTTCTTAACATATCCTGATCCATATTCTGATCCCCCTTCCTCGCCGTAGCTAGGCTTCTTAACATATCCTGATCCATACTCTGATTCCTGTTCCTCGCCATACTGATCCTCGCCGTAGCTAGGCTTCTTAACATATCCGGATCCATACTCTGATTCCTGATCCTCGCCGTAGCTTGGTTTTTTACCATATCCGGATCCATACTCCGATCCCTGATCCTCGCCATAGCTGGGCTTCTTAGCATATCCTGACCCATATTCGGATCCTTGTTCCTGGCCATAGCTTGGCTTGTTACCATATCCAGATCCATACTGGGATTGTTGTTCCTGGCCGTAGCTGGGCTTGCGTCCATATCCAGATCCATATTCCTCTGGTGGTGGCCTCAGCCCATACTCAGATTCATATTCTTGAGTCTCAGTCTCAGGCCTCCTCCCATACCCGGAACCATGCTCTTCTACTGGAGGCTTCCGGCCATACCCGCCGGATCCGTAATCCTCCGAGTCAGGCCTCCGGCCACCACCATAAGGGGGCTGGGGCTTGGGCGCGTGGGTGTGGGTGGGACGGGCATAGCTGCTGTACTCAGTGGCGAGAGCCTCGTCGCCATAGGCAGAGGGCTCGGCGTAGGAGGTGTACTCAGGGCGCTCGTAGTCGAAGTCGCCGGACCTGGAGGAGCTAGGGAAGCAGGTCTCCTCGGAAGGAGGGATCGGGCGGCCGTAAGTGACGGCGATATCGTAGCCGCCGCCGTAAGGGGTGGGATCGTACTCGTCGAAATCATCCACTTCATCCTCGTCCCTGCTGTAGTACGGCATCGTTTTGGTTCAAATCAAATGTATGTGGGTCTGCAGAGAGGAAAATGAGAGTGTGGGTTTTTGACTTTATAGAACAGAAAGATAACCAACGGTCGTAGATCATGCACGACGTCGTTTCTTTCGTGCTGCGAGCGCGTCGGGATCGTGTTGTAAACACAAAGTAGTTAGGTAGGTGAGTGAGTTTGGTGATGGGCCCAGAGCCAGAGGATATGGTTATGATTGTGGACACAACACAACCTAGGTAGGGGTGTCCATATAAAGCCGGAAACCGGTAAATCGACCGAAATCGGCTCAAATCGGACCGAACAAAACCGGAATCGAGACGAACTGATAGAGATTCAGTTTTAGTTTGATAAAACCGGTAAGAATCGGTCCGATTTTCAATTTTTAATTTTAATAACCGTGACTACTGGTTCAACCAATAAATCAAATTTTAATTACAACAGCTCATCTTCATAGATCAATGGTCTTCAAGTAGCCACATGGCTCACTCACCTCCACATAAATTAAATGAATTGTCCCTTTCTATTCTCTCCCACATCCCAACGCTTATCTCTCTCCATCTCTCTCAAATCAAATATTACTCTCTCTTCTCTTTATTATTATAATTAATTAATTATCATCACACACCACCAATTCATGCTCTCTCTCTTTCTGATGTCCTCTCTCTCTCTTCTCTTTATTATTATGATTAATTAATTAATTATCATCACTCACCACCAATTCATGCTCTCTCTTATCCTTTAGATTACATAATTTCATCTCTCTCATCACCACCTCTTCATCTTCATACCCCTTCATCTTCGGCTCCATCTTCATCATGTCATCTGCTCAAATAAAATCAAGTCAAATCTGGATTTGATGATTTTTCGGGTCCAAATCTGCTTACTTTTCAGTCTTTTTTTCATCAACGTGGAGGAGATGATGGTTACAGTCACAGAGGGGGAGGTGGCAGCTAGGAGAAACTAGAGTTTTGAGATATTTTTTTCAGTAAATTTTAATTTTTTTAAAGCATTATCGGTTTCGGTTAACCGACAAAACCGACCGGAATTTTCGGTTGACCGGAAGTGCGGTTTTTGTCAAATTCCAGTCAGTTTCGGTTTTGAAATATGAAAACCGGTCACGACCAGTTTGGTTTTTTATTTGAGCCGACGGTTCCGGTTAACCGTATATGGACAGCCGGGCATTGACTGTATCATTTTGACGCGCTTTTGTATATATCAATTAAACAAATTTCGTTATCTGCCGACACATTTTTTTCCTTCCAAAGTTAAAGGCAATAACACCATCTTCACCCACCAGTTCACCAAAATATGAACAAAAGTTTTGCTGCTTTCAAGAGCAACCCTACCCTAATTTTGATGTGAAATTTGGTAGGATATTATTGGCGTTAGACGTGAAAACACCGTATAACCAAGTTTATTACTTGGTGATTGATTTGTTGAGCAGTGAATTAATTAGAAAAATTATATTTGAGTTCTTGCTGATTTTCGCTTTTTGTATTTATCTTATTACCTTGTGTGATAATTACGTTAATTAGAGAATATTTACTCCTTCAATCAAGCACATATAAGGTCCTATAAATATATATTATTAGTACTGAATAAAATCATCTAAAGCATTTGATTGTATTGAGGGCTAGGAGCTCGAATTTATAAAACCTTTCAGTATAGAAAGCAAATATTCTCTACTTATAAAATTACATGTAAAAGGTAATAGACTAAATAGGAAAATCAATAAATAAGCAAGAAATCAAATATGATTTCTTGATTGATTTACAAGAATCACAACATGATTAAAGTTAGATTTCAAAAATTCTAATAAATAAAATTTTAATCATTACCAAAATAATTATACAATATTTTGCTTATAACTTTTTTATATATGTAATCATAGTTAACTATGCGGTCTGTACCCTTTTTGGGTTGTTCGTCGAAAATCGACGATGTCTCACAGTGGCACAATTCTGCCTGTGAGGGCTTCTAGTACAGCGACGGTTTTGGGTTTTGCGGTGGTAGTTGCAACTGCAACTGGCGGTGAAGGAGGCAGATCTAAGGGGATGGTAGGAACGGGGTCGAGGGCAGTGGGGTTGAGGCTGGAGTTGAGGACGGAATTGCAGGTAGGGCGAGCTTGGGTTGCGACGGTAGATCGGTACTAGGAGGGAACCTGGGTTATCTGGCGTCGGTGGGCAGACTCATGCAAGCATACCGAATTAGGGGGTCTCGGCTTG
>JAYMTP010006158.1:0-12414 GCA_036897365.1 Geranium brycei | reverse complement strand
TTTTAATTTTAAAATATATATTTTTAATATATCGGGGCAGAGCAGGGCGGGGATACCTCACCCCGTCCCCGCCCTGTTCCCATTCGGATTCGGGGATCCATGTTGGCGACGGGGAATATTGCCATCCCTAAGTCCAACCACAAAACCTGAACATTTTTTGCCAAACCACAAAAATGGAAGATTAAACAACCTAATCCAATGGTTGAACATGTTTAAAATATTTATTTCAAAATTTTCCAGAAGAATTCGCATTTAAAAGATTGAATCCCAATGTTTGTACACTTTCTACAGTGTCGAAAGATATTAGACCCTGAAAAAAAAACATGTTTTAAGACTCAATGGACACTTCAGAAGTCCAAGGAGCAGGTTTTAAGAAGGTTCTAAACCACTACATCAAACTCATGTCTCTTTTTATATTTATTTTTAAATAATTTTAAATTTCTAATACGACTAAATACAAATATGCTATTGCGCCACCTTTTTCTTACTGTCTACCCTGTCGTTAAAGGTGTAAGCAAATTGAATCGACTTCCACTTCATTTAAATTACTGCTTGGTTGAAGTTGAATGTATGCTCAAATGAATTTATAAAGTTAATTTGAATTCAACATGTTTCCTTCAGTTGAAAAAATAATAAAGATCACAAGATTTGATCCCCGTAGATGCATCTTATCGTTCTCCCAATTCGTAGATCTTTATTCAATAAATGGGTATGCTCCAACTTCAAGCCGTCTGATAAGGATTTAAAGTCTTTTTTGCTACTTTTAAGAGCATCTTCATGCATATGACATTTTTAGCATAAAATATATACTATATGACATTTTTTAGCATTCATATGTCATTTCATTCAAACCACATATGTTATATGCTATTTTGTTATATGCAATTTTAATATATTTTTTTGAAATCAAGCAATTTAATATTTTAATGATAAAACAAAATGAAAATTATTTTATTGTACAAACTAAATGAAATGCTATTTGATATATATCATTTGATATTAAATAATAATAAAGTGATAATAAAATAATAATTTTTTTGGAGAGGCAAATGACATATATATAACATATGACAAAATAGCATATGGTTTCTCATTGTTACCAACTTCGTTAGTTCTTGATTTTTTTTATTTTCAAATTTTCATAAATGGCCAAAATACACTCCTAGTTATCCTTTTAACATTATTTCAGTTGAAATGACCAATGTGCCCCCAACTCTTTTCAAATTTTCAAAATATGTTATTTTGGTTGGGTTCTCTATCTCTCCCCCAAATTTCCAAATCAACGAGTTCAACTTCCAAAGAGATGGAATCGACTACTTCAATTTCTAGTCCAGGGTCATTATGGGTTCTTAAACCACAAGTTCCGGTTCAACTTCCAAAAAAATGCATAAACACAAATTCCAGTTCGAGTTTGTCCGTGTTGGAGTTCCAGTTCATTTATGGTGGACCGAGCAAATTTGGGTCACAAAATTGTGTTGGAGCGAAAATCAGAGAAACATTGCATTGACAAAAAATTGTATTGGAACGAAAATCAGATAACAAATTTGGATTGTAAATTTTGGGAGAAAAGATCTGGAAAAAATGTGTTCATTGCGAACAGATCTGAAAGTTTGGGTACGATATTCCTGCAGATAAGAGGTCGGAGATGGGGTTTTTTTGGCAGAGGCGTTGAACAACGCTTTGTAGCCCTGCAATAACAGAGTTGAGACTTTGTTAGTGAATATGGGTTAGGGAAAGAGGGCTTAAGTGGAAGATGACGTAGAGATGGAAGAGGTATAATCCATAATTAAATTGGGAAAAAGAAAACACGGCTAAATTTTGTGTTCAAAACAGTATGGAAATACGAGTTTTGTTCGGGAGAACCGGGTCTTACGAAGGAGGAGCACACCACAAGGAAAGTCCACATACACATTATAGTTCACCTCTGACCCAAAAGACTAGCCTATCATGTCTAGGGTTTAATGGTGTATATGAACTCTTCTTATACCCCATACTCTTCCAATGTGAGACCCGGAATCACATGTGGAATTCCTAAAAATCTCCTACTCCACATTGAACCCCATTACATCGGGCTGCTCACGCTCGTAAGCCCAAATCGCCTTGCACTCTCACCCGCTGGCCCATCTGGCAATTCTGACCTGATCAATCATGGTTCTTTGGATTCTACTGGCCTACCTGGCTCGATCCACCATGATATTCATTGGTCTGCCGACCTGATGAGATCTGTGCAAAATTAGCTTTGATATAAAATGTTGGGGATAACCCGAGCCTTTACCAAGAAGGAGCACCCCCATAAGAAGGCTCATATACACATTAGAGCCCAATCTTGTCCCAAAAGACTAGTCTATTTGGGTGTTGATTCTGATGTGTATATAAGCTATCTTTTCACCTCATATACTTTCAATGTGGGACCTTGGCTCAATTGTGGATTTCAACAATCTCCCCCTCCACACTGAGCCCTCATCACATTGGGTTTGCTCCCCATAAGCTTGAACCGGCCTTACCGGGTTGACTCAATCCCTCACGGGCCCACTTCATCCTCTAGGCCCACCCCCATTTGGGTGCGATCATGGTTCCCGGGTGTTACCAACCCTAGTAGAATCACATAGTCTGCTTACCAGGAGAGAGTCCACGGAAACCTAGCCTCTGATACCAGTTGTTGGGGAGAACTTATGCCTTTACAAAGTAGGAGCACCCCCATGAGGAGACCCATATACACATTAGAGCTCACTCTTGACCCCAAAACACTTGTTGGGGAGAATCGGGTCTTACCAAGGAGGAGCACACACCAAGGAAGCCCACATACACATTAGATTCCATTGTTGACCCAAAAGATTAGCTTGGTGGGTCTTGGATCTAATGTGTATATAAACTCTCTTTTACCCCGTACTCTTTCAATGTGGGACTTGGACTCACATGCAGAATACCTAACAATCTCCCTCTCCATATTGACCCCATCACATTGGCTTGTTCACACTCCTAAGCCCTAATAGCCTTGCACTCTCACCAGCTGGCCTATCTGGCATCCTGATCTGATCAATCACGGTTCTGGATCCTACTGACCCACCTGGCTCGATCCACTGGCCTATCAGCTCTATGAGATATGTGCAAACCTACCTCTAATACCACTTGTTGGGGAGAACCGGGTCTTACCAAGGAGGAGCACACACCGAGGAAGCCCACATACACATTAGATTCCATTGTTAACCAAAAGACTAACCTAGTGGGTGTTGGATCTAATGCGTGCATAAACTCTTCTTATACCCCATACTCTTCTTATATGGGACATGGATTCACATGTGAAATTCCTAACAAGTCTAAAGAAAATATCATTTTTATATGATATAATTCTCTATGTGATTGTGATCTGCGTTTTTGAAATTTGAAAAGAACATTTATTGCATTGATTTCAGACATTTAGTTTTGATTTTTATTGCATCAGTTTTCAGACCTTTAATCTCGCTTTTTATTGTCCCATTGAATGTACTGTCTTCGTCGATTTTCTATAAATACCAAAGGTTCTTGACGTTTGATACAAGATTATATACAAAATTCTCTCTACAAAAGGGCTCTGATTGTATTGCTCTCATTCTGATGTTCTCAACTGTACGATTGACAATTTTTGAATTATTGTTCTTCCAATCGATGTAATTGTTCTCCACGAGTATGTTATATTCTCATACTCATTTCTGAATTATGGTATGCAAGTTTTAGACGCTTGGCACATAAGAGGGAACAACCATATTAACCTCGGAGGCAACTGACACGAAATCCCCAACATGGTCCAACCACATAATTTGTTTTCAAGTCAGTTGCCTTCCATATCACTCACGATGCATTTCTTTCTCAATTCTCATCTCCCATCATCTGCTCCATGTTTATTTGCTAATATGGACATATATGCTCCACCAAGTCTGTTATCCTCATGATCATAGCTAGTGTTTAATGGGTCGCACAAAACCCGGCAACATTCGAGAGTCGGTACTTGTCTATATCATGGATTAGATATGAGGAGACTCAAAAGTTGACTTCAATCTGAAGTGACTTGGACAATTTTGTTTCTCACGAGATTTTTCTAAAATATACCATTTTGGATGCTTCTCTAAAAAATCCAAATAAACCAAGGTTTGGTGAAATTTGTTGCACAATTCACCCACAGATCAGCTTGATGATGCCTGGTTTTCAGGGTGGACCTAAATTATAATATATGCACATCACTGTCCTTCCTCAAATCTTTCTAACTTGTAAAATGGGCAAAACAACCTATGACTGAGTAGTTTATTAATTTAACTACAATCAGCATGAACACGAGTGCTTGATCAGGTCAAGATCACTGTCCTATCATCTGTTTCCATCATCAACTTATATAAATCCCCACAGGGTTGATTATTCGACCAACTTGTCATTTTTATAATCCTTAACGCGCTTCTGAATCATATCATATCATATCATATACCATTTCTCGGAAGAAACAGATTTCAAGAAAATGGATCTTTTTCTCCTCAGCCTCTTCTTCCTCTCAACAATCAGTGCTCAGCAACAATACTCAGCCAATTCAGTGATAAGATGCGACAACGACGACACTTCAGGACCTTCCTCGGCTTTTCTCTATACCTGCAACGGTCAACACCCGTGCAAGTCTTTCCTCATCTTCAAATCCGAATATCCTTACGATTCGGTTCCTACAATATCACAACTCCTATCCTCTGACCCCGAAGAGCTCGCCAAGATTAACAATGCCTCAGCATCCACCGTGTTCCCTGCAAACAAAGAGGTGATCGTGCCTGTCACTTGTTCTTGTCTCGGCCACTACTATCAGGCCAACGCAACGTTTACGATCACCAGCGAGGACTACAAAACATACTCAGTCATAGCAAACAACACATTCCAGGGACTCACCACCTGCAGCTCCCTTATGCGAGCGAACAATCACGGTGAGTTTGATTTGGTACGAGGTATGAACCTGCAGGTCCCTCTTAGGTGTGCTTGTCCCACCAAGAACCAGACAGCAGTTGGCGCCAAATACTTGCTGACCTATTTGGTTTTCTGGGGAGATAAAATTCCAAAAATCAGCAGCAGATTCAATGCAAGCACAGCCAGTGTGATGGAAGCTAACAATCTCAATCCCAACACACTTATATTTCCTTTCACAACCGTTCTGATTCCTATGTCGGCCAAACCTCGTAGCTCGCAGACCATAATTCAGTACAGGACACTCCCACCAAAACCCTTTTCTGGTCTTGGAAATGGCAAGGCAAGGAAAAAAGTGTCTATGTGGATTGGTATTGGTGCAGGGTGTGTTATATTAGTCCTTGGCGTCGTTTTGTCCACCATTTTTCTGTTGTGCAGGGGAAGGAATGAGATACTTCCTCGGATTGACAGTAAAAGGATAAGAAATTGGATGCTGTCAAAGGATCTTCGGGTTGAGATTGCGAGCTTTGAGCAAAGTCTGAAAGTGTACACGTTTTCGGAGCTGAAGAAGGCCACGGGGAGTTTCGGCTCAAAGAACAGAATAAAGGGCTCGCTTTATTCTGGCAAGTTTGGTGGGGAAGTGTTGGCGGTCAAGAGGACGAGCGTGGATGTGTCAAAGGAAGTGAACATATTAAAGTCTATCAACCACTTCAATCTGATCAAACTTGAAGGAGTCTGCGAAAATAGGGGAAGTTATTACCTTGTTTTCGAGTATCTGCAAAACGGGTCTTTAAGACAGTGGCTTGGCGGGAAGAGGAGCGAAGAGGGTCAGATAAGCTGTTTGAGAAGGATTCAAATAGCTCTTGATGTTGCTAATGGACTTCACTACCTCCACAGCTTCACGAAACCCGCATACGTGCACAAGGACGTCAAGAGCAGCAACATTCTGCTCGACGCCAACTTGAGGGCCAAGATTGCAAATTTCAGTCTTGCAAGATCAGCAGAGAGAGAAGCGCAAGGAGATTATCAGACATCAGTTCTCGTAGGGACTCGAGGCTATATGGCGCCCGAATATGCAGAATCGGGACAAGTTTCTCCAATGATCGATGTCTACGCCTTTGGAGTGGTGATGCTGGAGCTGATCACAGGGAAGCGTGAGGTTCTGAGGCAGGAGGATGGTAAAGAGGCTTTGCTTGCTGCAGAAATTGTTCAGATCATGCAAAAAGACGGCCCAGAAGCCGAGTTTGCCTCTTTTCTTGATCCTAGTTTTCAAGGAAATGAAAAATCAGAATTTGCCCTTCGAGTTGCCAAGTTGAGTGTTGCTTGCTTGGCGAAAGATCCAACGAGCAGGCCAAGCATGGCTGAGCTTGTTTCAGCTCTGTCAAAAATTTATGCAGGCATGCAGAAATCAGGAAATTTGTAATTCAGACTAGTTCCTTATTAATTTGTGGCATGTCTTAAATGTTCTTGCTTTTAGACTGAAGTATACATAATCCATGTTATACTCAAGCTATAGAAAAGAATTGGAAAATTTCAGGACTACCTTATAGAGACTCTAAGCTGTCACAAAAGTTTAAGAGAAGGGCAGTGGAGTTCAACAAGGAAAGGTTCCTGTAGTCCGAATATGTTCTAGGGTCCTTCCAAGGCCGTATTTGGTCACTGCTTGCGGACCGGCTCTGAATCCATCTCCATAAACCGGGGAAGTGTCTGATTCTATTTGGTGTTTGAAAAACTCACCCAGCTTCCGCTCAAATGGATATTGTGGACCCTTTCTGGATCCTCCCGATGAGGTTGAGGGATCATTGCTGCCTGAACCAGAATGCAGCTCTGCGCTTAACCACATGTGAGCTAGTACCTGACAGATACCTTCTTCAACATCTTGACTCAGAGTTGGGAATCCTATCAACAACAATAGACATGTCAGTAATCATATTGGCTAGCACAAAACCATGGAAATGGTGAAGTTGGTTACATCTAATATAGCATATGATTGGAGGTCATTACAAATTAAATAATCTGGACTGAGTTACGCCAATATATTATGAAGCCATCTTCAATTACAGTGAAAATTAAATGGAAGTCATTCTTCAGACCCAGGTCATCTTTAAAGAGCAATAGCTTAAAATAGTACTCTTTGTTTCCAAAATGAACTGAATTATGGATAGATTACCATTACCAACAATCATCTTGTGTGAATTAATTATTAACACGAGTGTATGGTAAATTGGGGAAATGTAGATATCAAATAATACACGTATTTTAAGACAGATGAAGTATGCAAGAAAGGGTTTTGCATTTTTCTTACTGTCCACCATTATTAACGCAAGCAACAGGGAATACAAAAGCACCTTTAAGTAGTAACCATGCATGCATCATCTCGTGAGCTAAGATTGATCCGGTCAGCAACCTAAATGGTAAGAGATTCTAAGTAAGTATCCTCGGCCCCAAATGGAAAGCAGAAGGTATGCAGAGTGTTGTAAGTGAATGGCAAGGAGTACATAATTCTGAATAGCATACAGAATCAGGATGAAGCACTTCATTTTCTTATATCTCCTTACAGAATCTTTATCAATAGCATACCCTTGATAATTCCCCTTGGGAGAAAAGTTGTTGGTTTTTCATACATGTCATATCATGAAAAGACAGAACTGCGACATTTCTGATAATTAATACAGAATGAAGCAACGTTCATTTTGCATATTTATATCATATATTCCAATCATGGTAATCCCGTCTATAATTATATATTTTTCTGAACTTCGTCTAATGAAGAAAGGTGTAAATGCAAAGGGAGCAAAAGATAAATACCTTGGAAGACCATAAATTATAAGAATCGCAGTCACCTCACAGCGATGTGTCAGCTTGTAGGGCTTCATTATCATGTTTGATGTTCGACTTCCAGCCCTATATTTTGGTCGTTCTAATATCTGATGATTTTCAGAAACATTAATTATAATATCTCAAATTAGCGATGAAAAGAAAACTTTTAAGCTGGTTTACAAAAGGAAGAACCAAAAGATTCTTACAGTGCTGACAGTTTGTTCTTCAGAAAGACAGATTCCTCTCGTCTCAGGCATGTGATAATGTCCCTGGCCAAGGCGAGGAAACATAATTTTTCCGGTTGAAATCCATTAAGACTTGGAACAAATGTGAAGTAGACTGAAGTTAATTATTTTATCACCAAAACAGCTTGCTAGCAATTATTAATCTTGACCTTTGGGCCAAGTACTAAGTACTTAATCACTTAGTCAAGTAGGCATTGTAGAAATTGGTTCAAGAAAAGTTTAGTCCTACAGTGAGCCTATTGTGGTTTCTACATACATTTGTAGGGGGAAATGTTACTCTCTGTAAGAGATCAAATAGGATCTGAAATTAGTATCATACTGGAAAGAAAAAAATCATAGCTGACAATGACATAAAATGGATTGGCAAAACTTCCCCTTACATTCTTTTCTCCTTCCCTGGCTTCATTCAATGCTTCCCTTTCAACCAAAAATAATGGAACTCGCTGCTCTACTTTCATATTCAAGCCTTCATAAAATTCTTGTATTTCAAGATATAGGGGCTGGCATGCACTCGTTTCCATTAAGGCTGAATCCAGACACTCGAGGCAGAGCTTCCTCCCGTCATTGAGGGAAACATATCTTGCATCTTGTGGCTATGTATGAAGAGCACATTTGTTTTTTTAGCGAACACGCGACATTCCATATATGATGAGCCAAAAAAACATGTTTTCCAATAGTAGAAATAGTTTGTTGAGACTGACCTCCATTCGCTCGCAGCTGCAGCACCTAGGAGAATTATCATGTTCATGGGAGGGGCAGTATTTCTGAGCCCAAAAAGGATGTGCCCTAAATTGAATACGACCAGCATGGTTTTTTGGAATCTGTGTTCCACAAAACAAACCAATTGACATGAGTGATTGCACTGGAGGAAGACTAGATTTGCATGTATTGTGGTTAACTTCCGAAACAGAACATAACCACAAACTCAAATATGATTTTGCACAATTAAGCTTCAAATTTATATTCCCACAAGAATAATATAGAGGATGCTAGTAGAACCTTATGTCTAAATCTTTTCAACCACATTACGAGGCTAAAACCCAAATGTTGCAATAGAAAAACTGTATCATTAAGTCCTCACATATACATGCATATAATCGATTTGCCTTGATAACCACTTGAACATATTTCAGCCAGTTATTGTTACTTGTACACTCTATTTTGGCTGTAATCACAGTAAATATTCAGTATAATATAGTGTTAATCCTATGTAATTTAGAGAAATCACATTTAAAATATAACACAGCTTAAGCATTATAGACGTAAGAATTCAGTATGATATAATTTTTGTAACAACTGTTTAACGTCATTGTCCTACAAACAAAAGCATTCTGTAAGAGATTCATGTAATTAAATCAGGAAATAAATTTCGATATATTCAGGATCACTTACAAAGTGCTTGCAAATACTGCATTTCGGGTGATAGTGCTCCTTGTAGCAAGATTGATGATAAGGGTATTTCCCAGACATAGAGAACTACAGAAGAAAGAATAAATGTAAAATTAGCCAGCTTGCTTAAATACCAAATACTACTTGTAGAAGAAGCACCAACCCCAAAATCAAAGTAAGCAGACAATAACTGATTTGGATTTAATACCTCATTATCAGAGATTGGTTGGTTGCAACCATGGCACTGGAAGCATTTTGGATGCCAAGCTTCATTCAGACAACTCAGAAATCTTCCTGAACCAATCTGAGTATTGCAGCCAGTGCACATCCTACCAAGAAAAAGTAAAGGCATTCTTATGAAATCTTGAAAATTACTAGCATTTACTATCCACTCTAAAATTTAAAAAATATATTGTATGTTTTGATTTTGAAAACTAGACTAAACATGGATGTAGGCCAACGGAAATTTATCGATATAGATTACTAAATAGCCAGACCATTGCAAGTAAATATTGTAATACGTTTTCATTTGCATCTTAGCACACTTTTATGCTGGGATTATGTTATATGCAACCAATGCGAAAGTAACAGAAATGATAATAACATATTTCATTCCCTTCCACTGTTAAATGTTTTAAAAAAACACATATTTCCGTACATGTAAGAAACTTTGGCTCAGTTGTAAACCGACTACAGAATAAAAAGTTTAATAAAAATGAAAAAACTTAAAACACGAAAAAATATCCCTGGTAACTTCTACTGACTTGGTCACCGTCTAGCTCAATCTTTTGATTTACTTATTCTTATTATTTTGAAAGTTCTGAAAGTTGCTTCCAACACCAATATATACAAGTAATCTCCAATCAACAATGTACACGTAAAAGTTCATCGTTACAGAGAAAGAATGCGTGAAGAAGACAATGTCACGCCACATTTGAATTAGTAAGTAAGCCACTAAAGCAAAACTATAATACTTTTGTTACTAAACATAAAAGGTCAAAAGAAAGCATATAAATCACGTACATGATCCCTGTTGGAATATATACATATACGGGCTGATATGAGCTTCCCAGCACATTTTTGTTCCCATATTGAGAACTCTCGTGCCTATTACTTTGGGGAGCTTCAACGATCAGACTTTCTTGTATAGCTCTAGCCACTTGTTCATCTTCTTCAAATCGAGGGTTTGCTGTAATCAGAACTCTGTAATATCAAAATGTTCCAAAGACAAGAGCACTTGTAACAGTATACAGAGTGAGAAAATTCAATGCAACAGAAAAAGCCTGATTTTACCAGAATGTCAGGGACAAAAGCATCCACTCATAGCATCTGAAGGACATTCTACTTACCAACCATGTTCTTTCCCATTTGAACTTCTTCTGCAAGAGATAGCGCAATAGCCCGATCTATATCTTCATACTCACGTGTGGATGGCATATCCTACATCCAAATTAAATATGTTTTAAATGATGGACAGAGATATTGAGAGTTGTCTTAAATAACGTAGAGCTAAGAAAATCAAGCGTTTATCAGGCATGCGGAAATATTTATATCAACCATAAATGATAAAAAAAGCAATGAAGAGAAGAGCATGATCCACTGCCTCTTCCGGGCTTCTTCAGCTTGCTAAATCTGCAATAGGTTACATGGCAGGAAAAAAATAGTTACCCTTGAGCTAGAATGAACATAAGGGTTAAAATCTTGTCCATAATTTGCATGGTTGTTGTGGCCTTTCGATACTTTTGGATTGGAGCCTTTAAATATTTTACTGAGCCAACCCATAATGCATAAGGTTATATGCTCATGTTCAGCCAAATTTTTAGCTGCAGAAAAACATTCATTCAATATGTCAATATTAAAAGACAAAATATACAAGAAGCTCTTTGGATAGCAATTAACATGCCAGCCTGTTTAAAGTATTTACATAATATAAGGGTGTAAAATGTACTTTGAATTCACTGTAAAACAATGAAAAACATACAGAATCGTAGATTTGAAATTAGTTTCCATTTAAACTTGCTCATTGTCGGCTCAAACTCAACCCATCAAGGCAAAAAAAACATCATACATGGGGCAAGATCACATCTATGATTTGAAGTCATACAAAGTTCATAGAAATCAAGAATGAAGTCAAATACTTAAAATAACGTAACGCCATAGGGATGATTATCCAATTGGGTTAGCATATGTTCCATGCCAGCACCACAACAAACGGGCATCAAACTTTACTGCAATTCACTACAACAAGCAAATCAAAATAAAGGGAAAACACAACACTGAAAAATCATGAATCACCCACCAACCATTTTAGTACCCGACAAAGTTTCAGCAACCAATGAAACTGAGAATTAATTAGTGTCTCAAACTCATAAACGAGACCAAAGCACATACAGTGAGAAAGACAAAAGAGTCGTTCCAGCTCAACAAGCCCATTGAATCCATGAGCTACAACATTTATCACATAAGAAAGTAAAAACAAAGCAAGAGACTCAAAGGGTGGAGGAGTGACTCACATGTGTAGCTAAAACCAGCAAATGTGCAGGAATGGTGGAAGCAGAAGAGTCTCAGATTAGATTAAATCCAAATTATACTAGAAAACAACAACAAAAAAACCTCCAATTTCCTCCCTGTTTGCTATATGAATTGAAATTTTTTATATAATTACAAGCGACAACAACAAAAACAGTACTGGTCTGTTAAGTCCAGAAAAGAATTTGGGCGTCTCCTAATCGAATATGTACCCAAAAAATTAAATAATCAATTTTAGAAAAACTATCAGATTCTATATATATACATATAGCAACCCCCAATCTAGCTGGGTAATTTTGTAGTATAAAAATATTTATTTTTAGATCAATCACTCAATAAATTCTTCCACCAGAAGATCTATAGTTCTTCACAAGAACTGTTATAAATCGAATGATGGACTTTGTATTGCGATATTTCTTTCGAGTATTTTCTCAAATTAGATATAATATATTTTATTTTAAATAAATTGTAGCATATGAAATGGCTAGGGTATATTAAATTACTCTTGTTGTACATCCAA
>JAYMTP010006157.1:0-12414 GCA_036897365.1 Geranium brycei | reverse complement strand
GCCGCCGCAGCCCTCGTCGGGATCGGATCCTTCTTTTTCTTGTTGCTATGAGCATAGGCATGACTTTGTTTGGCTTCTATTAGAATAAGCGGAAAATCTATGTCGTCACATTGGTTTTTTTCCCCTTCATTTCAATACAAACAAATGTCTTCTTTCTGCTTATTTTATGTATTCATTTCTCCTCTTGTTTCTCTTATTAATTATCATATATATGCATATATGTTTTTTAAATTCGTAAACACACAAACCGCATACCCTACTTAATATATATGACTTCTCTTGCCCAGATCGTTACGTAGTTTTGTATTCATATAATATAAAGATGTTAAATATAAATCTAACTCAAATGAGTCTATGATTTAATTTTAAGGGCTAATAAAACGTTAGTTGTATGTGATTTAAATGTTATTATACATGCAACTTCAAATTTTATCAAGTTGTCATTGTAAACTTAGAGGGCACACGATTGTTTGGATGACCCATAGTTTAGGTGAGCTGGGCCTCATATGACATGGTATCAAATGTTGTTTATGTTTTGGACGTGACTTTCATACGTTATATGTTTCGGCTTGAGTTCAAACTTTTACTTAAAACTGGTGAATAGATTCACATCTTCCACGGGGATGTATGGACAATATGTACGTCCTTCGATCCATGAGCTTTAAGTCCGAAACAGATGACATATGAATGTCACATACAAAATAGAACCAAACTTTGATACCATGTCATCAAAAACTCATCCCACCTAAAAACTCAAGCTGGTAAGTGGAGGCTCATACTATTTGGGAGGGTGTGGTCCATGGAACTTAAAGACATTATCCATAAAGATCTGAGACACCGTTTGGGCTTGGGCCGTATACATATGGGTGCTTCAGAAGTAAAAGTGTCCATATAGGAACGACGTTCCCTCAAAGGTGAGTCGTCACTATAGGGGATGACATTCCACAAAGGTTCGTTGTACTTATAGTAACGTCGATCCTCTCAGAGCACGTTGATATTATAAGGACAATGAAACCATATAAGATCGCCGTCCTTATGATCATGGCGTTCCGTCCAAGTCGCCGTCCACCATTAACTTAACAACGACGTTTCTCCGTTAGTTTGCCATCATTATGGTAGTGATGGCGTACCATCTCATGTCCGTCATCGTTATATTTACCGCCGTCACTAACTGAAATGATGTCACTATTAGCGACTGCACAATACTGATGACATACTTAACGACGGTGGACGGTCCACGGTCACTATATATAACTGAAAACCAACGTTTCTTTTGCCTACTGACGACGTATCAGGCACAACATCAGCATGAAAATTTTTGATAGTGAGAGGACATTAATAACTCTGGTAGAGCTCCTCGTTCTATCTCCATATCGATACACTACATTCTTCCTCTTTTTATTTTCTTAGTCTCAAGGACAATTTCATCTTTTAATGAGAATATAAGTCAAGCAATATATTTTTCGTCTATTTTAGCGGATATTATGATAAATTTATTGAAAAACAAAATTTCCTGCAATGAATTAAAACCTTTTGAACTTTAAAATACAAGAGAGTTGATTTTTTGTGCCAGTTTCTTACGTTTTATTAATTTCTATTTGCAACGTCTGTAAAAACAGGCAATAAACATGACTAAAATAATCATGTGAACAGATATTTTCAAACACTTTGAAAAATGAAAATAATTCTGTTTGCATAACACTTATTATTGAACCCAACAAGTGTCTGCTCATCCACCCAAACAAGACTTACACATGATATACATTTTAGTTGCATCTCAAGTTACAAATACTACACATGGTTTGAATATCATCAAGCTATTTGCAGAACATCTGCATATATATATATAAACACTTGATTTCCCATAAATTTATTAACAATACTCTTAGAACTAATTTATGCCACGATGCATCATCTTGATCAACACCCAATTTCTTCAATGGCCTCCACTAGAACCATAATCCCCAATATTCGTGCTCATGACAAGTCAGTGATGCGTCGATACATACTTATCTGCAATGAATATACAATATTATTTTAGACATTTAAGAGAATGAAGTGGCACGAAAAATAAAATTAATAAGTGAAATGTAAAGTACAAGGCACTATTCATTAATTTTTTTATTGTTTTGTAATTTTCCTTAAAATAAATTTGAAAAGACTACAATTTTAATTCTTCATCAATTCAAGTTTTTTTTTTCGAAACTCAGCCCTCTCCGCTAATAGTGTAAGACTCAATCCGTTGCGGTGTCCCCTCGGGAACAATTCAGAACTTATTTGTTTGTCAATAAATTACTATTAAAATGAATTGATCATTATCAACCCAAATATCATAATTATCCATTACAAAAATAATTATGAGTTCAATCTAATTACATTCGGATGAAAAAAAAAACTCCTTGCCCATCTCAACAATATTTTCAGGCACAAAAGTGGGCAAAGAAAGGGACAAGAGAAGCCTAACTTGGTGTTGGTGTTAATTTTGGAGTAACCCCAGAAAGTAAAGGACAAAACTAGAGTTCAAAAGACTCCAACTGGTTGATGACCTCAATTTGGGCTTCACATTCAATTGGGTGCATGTTGGTTACAACTTTCAAGTCCTTGCTCTTTCCCCACAACACCATATACAGCCCTATCAATATGATAGCTGCTCCCAAGCCTCTGCAACAGGGATCGATGTCAATACATTATTCATTTCTATAAGAAATGTGTGAAGCCTATTTGTTTGGTACATAATGTATAGAAAGGGAAAGGAAGAGACTTACTTTCCTAGAGATATTTTCTCAGCCAAAATAAAAGAGCCAAGAAGAGCAGCAAGAACCATGTGCAGAGGGCTAAAGGAGCTAATGAAGACCGGTCCTCTCTTCTTCACAATCACTCCACTTGCATAATAGGCTACTCCTGAAATTATTCCCTGCATTTCATAAAAGAGATGTTAATATTACCATGTAAAATTAGTGATCCTTGAAGCAGGATATACACAGCAAAACACGTTTTGCACGAGGGGCAACATTTCTGTTAAATGAGTCGACAAAATTATTTTATTGTGTAAAATGTTAAAACATAAAGCGATCTGTATTTTACGTGCTCGTGATATGTACGGCGTTTCAACGTGCGCATACAACTGTTTGTAATAATTTAGAAATTTATCATTTCAAACAATAATTTTATAATTTAGGCTCTAATTTGATTAGTTAGGTTAAATAAACAAATTAGTGAAACACTATGGTTCCAAAAAAACACTACTGTATTTACGATAATTATATATTTATTATACTATTATTATCTATTTATTTTATTTATATCATACATTAAGTAAAATTAATTATATTGTCAGATCCATCAATTTCAACAGCAAACATTTCTTTTCAAATGAGTCAAATTTCTAACGAGACTTTTGATTTCTAATATTTAATTATTCTATTAAAAGTTGTTATAATCTTACACAACCAAAATTCAAACTTTATATTAGACTCACTTAATAAACGAGTCGAACTCGAGCTAACTTTTCGAGATTCGATAGACTCATGAGCTGATTTGCTTAAAATTTAATTTACTTGATATATTCGTACATAATTTTTTAAATTTTAGTTAGAATTTACGGTGAAAATTAAATAAGTAGAACAAGATTCGAGGTTGAATATGTTTCTGAGACAACTAAAATTTAAATATATAAAAATCTGAGCCAAATCATTTTTTAAGCTGAGCTGTATTCAAGTTTGGTTGTTATGCCAGTTGAAATTAACAACTTTAGATTAAACTTGGTTTGCTTAAATCTTTATCCTTTAAAAAGAAAGAAAGTATTAATCACCAATATTGATCCAAAATCACAAAATAATAAAATAAACGGTTGAATATAAAAACGACGTAAATATATCTTCACGTAAAATAAGTATAATAGTTATTAAATTAGAGGAGGCCGACTTTCTTTGAAAACAATTATAATCAAATAGAAAAGACGGAAACCATTGTGTCGATGTACTGATATATAAAAATATATATATCGGGTAAACTGATAAGTTAAAAGACAAACCATATGTTTGATCGGGTATGCTTGACTCCAATTGTCCATGATCAAATTAGAATGCATATGCATAAAATTAAAGAGAAAAAATACCCCATAAATAGCAGCAGCCAATCTGACGTCAAATTTGATGACCCAAACTTGAGGGTTGGTACCCTCCACAATGAGGGCCAGAACTGTGCCTTGGACCATCCCTTTCATGGTCATCAATGTCGTCAGGCTCAGTTCTGCTGGGTATGCTCTCAATATATATGCCTGCAATATTATCACTAACTAATCACATTCCGCAATATTAGACCAAAACAATACAGCTTTTTAATGACCAAAATACCCCCGCACCTGAAGAATGGCGAAATAGGACCAGCTCAAGCATCCTCCAACTATGAGCAAAGCCCCTTTGATAAGGCTCTGTTGATGTGACGACGACGAAGAAGAAGAAGCATCAAAATGGGTGTGGAATACAGAAGCAGTCCATGGAAGCACAGGTCCCTTCACCAGAGTCATCACCATGGCTCCCCCTACACTCACCAACGTCCCCACCACCTTCGCCTGCCTCGCAAATCTCCTCAGCTCCACCCTCTCTAGCCTGAATACACATAAATACACCACAAATATTTACTGTCTGGTGCTTTTTTGCTTCATCCTAGCGTAGTCGAACTCAAATCCTGGTACACGACTAGCTGATAAAAAAAACAAATAATCATCATCAATTGATTTGCAATTGCCTGAACATCCAGGCCATCAGGAAAGTGAGCGCCGGCAGGGCGTTGCATAGCGCTGTGGCGAAACCAGCACTCGTGAACTTCATTCCCGTGTAGAACAGGATTTAACATAATACAAAAGTGCATTTCATTACTTCAAATTAATTATAAACAACAAGGAATACATGTCATTTTTCTTGATTTTAAAATATAAGCTTGAATACACTAATATAAATTCTACTCTCCCCTTATTGAACCACTGATAGCACCTTCGACCAGCTTTGTCGACTGTCAAATTAAATGTTTCCATCCTTGGACTAACATTTATGTGTTGGTGAAAATTTGATCATTTTCAAAATATACCAAAACACAAATTTCACTCTTATCATTAAAAAATCAACTATAAATATTCAGACAACACTAATTCAATTGTGCAGCAAATTTCGGCTAAAATGATGTCAACTTTTATTTATTTTGGGGACTCACTCGAACAAGCTGAGGACGGCGATCTTGGAGTAGAGGGAGATGGTGATGGCAACCGCGACTGCTCTCATGGCGAAAGGAGCCATGAGAGCAGTCGCGGTTGCCATACGGTAGGCAACGAAGACGTGGGGGCTCATGCCCTCGTTCATGGCAAACTTGGCCAGCACAGACATGACGGCGTACCCCAGCTGCAGGGCCGCCACCACAGCGAACGGCCTCGCCCTGCTCAGGAATGCCGTCCGCATAACCAACGTGTTTGTGTTTAAGGACTCGCAGAGACGAAACGAAAGGGTTTTTTTCCGAGAAACAAGAAATGCTGTGTGAGTGAGTATTGGTAGAGAAATAAAGAGGAGCTATTTAAACATTTCTTTGTCATTAATATCCTTTTGCCATTTTCTTTTGTATCAATCTCCAAATATCAATTATATGAATATGTATATATGCTTTGATTCTAATGGTCATTGGTCAAAACAATGGACTATTTTAATACCATAATGAGACATATTTGATTCATCTTTCACTAATCATATCATCCCATCAAATATATGAAAATGTACAAAATGCACCCCAATAATCCCATATGCAAATATTCATTATTTCTATAGTAGTACACTATATTTATCATTCTAGCAACTTCAAATCTTGTTTAATAATTCAAATACTAAAGTGTGAAGAAGAGACTTAGAATAATCAAATAATCATTTTATTAAAATATATTTTTTGGGATAGAAATGCTCTTATAACACAAATAATTTAATCAACTTTTTCAAAAGAATAATAATTTAATCAAGTTATAATTGAAATGACATAAAATTCATGTAAGAGATTACACTGTCTAATCATGAAAATAAAAATAAACACATTAAGCAAGTACATAGTCACACTTCTCTACTTTATTCCCATTCTCACTAAAAATGCTCTCTATTTATCATTGTATTCCTCTAAATTGCTTATCCTAGTAAGCTTTTCAATAAAGATTTCATTTTTTCAGGCAAAAAGAAAAAGTATCACTTATTTATAGATTCCTAAATTAATACAATTCACCTAACATGACTCAAAACGAAAATATTAAATGAAAGCTGACTCATGTATGTCTTATAAATGTGAAAGTTAGATGTCTCTTGAAATATCTTAAAATAAAGTATGCACTAAATTTCTATTCTCTAAAACTAATCTTTATATGTTTGTCTGCATAGAACTTTGACATTCGCCTATAAAGTAGAGACCACAATGTGGTATAAATCGACGTGTCCTAGCCTTTATATTTAGCCATTTTTCTTGTTTTTTCCCGATATGGTTTAATATATTTCAATTGCCTATATGCATCAAAAAAAATAATTCTCGGTTTTGAGTGTAAGATTTTGGCTCAAAACCCTTGCGATAAAAAAAGATGACAATATTTTGTCACTTAATACAACATAAATTGGTAGAGAGATATTATCGATGAGACTGAGCTCATTGATGAAATGAGAGATGAAATTCTAAATAATAGTCGCTTTTTATTTTATTTTATTTATTTATTTATAACCATTTGGTATCTTTGTATTTATTCTATAAAGAGAAATAAATAATGCATTTAGTAACGATAACAATGAATTTAATTCAGTTGAACAAATGAGATTCGTGTAACTAAATATTTACATTATAAAATATGATCTGAAGTATATTATCCGATATAAATACTACTACAACACTTTGCTAAAATATTCTTCAAAATAAGAGAGATGAGTCCGTAAATGACTGCGAGTTGAGTTTATAAACATTACAAAATTACTAAAAAAGCATTGCTAATATATTTAATCCAAACATTTTACGACATTTGACTTGAGTAAAACCATCACTGTCCTCACTAGTTCGTAACGTATACATATAGCTCACCCGTGAGTTAGAATTTTTTTTATTAAAAAGGATAGAGTTTTGGACAGGTTTGAGATGCGAGTTTAAAAAAGTTGGTTCTTATTATCCCGAAATATAATGTCGCTAGTTTTAAAGCACTGGGAGTCTATGAAACACATATAATAAAGCAAAACTATTTTGGCCTAACAGAATTATAAAATGTCTTGAACTTCGTATAGAAAAGCATATAAACACAGAAAATATGGAATTTGTCAAGCATGTCGTCGTTGCCTATCTTCTCGCAGAAGCTGTTAATCTGTAACCGGCGATCTTTCTGAAGCAGCACTTGAATATCACTTCACCTCTCTCTGTAACGGGTGAGGCTAAGTGATCGCAACTTTGTATAGTTTAGAGTGAGGGGATGAGACGGGTACTTTTCTCTCTCTGATCTGATCGCAGTAGGTTGAAAAAAATTGGCCTTTTCATGTATTCAATACATACATAATGTTTTACACTTTATTCGATACAATACACACCTTACTTAGTGTGTAAATTTTTGCTTTCATGCTCTAACCATCTTGTGGTAGGTCCAACTTTTGACGAGCACTTGACTTGAAATTATCAAATACTTAGTACAAACTTGCTATTCTCAAATTAATTTTTTTAAAGATTATGTGAAAAAAAAGAAACTACCAGTAATTCAAGATTTGGTGACAAAAAATACTGGTTAATTTTCAGAGAAGAAAATCTAAAATTGATTTGAGTAATTTTTAAATTGTACATTATATAGATAGAGATAGTGGAAGAGGCCCAAATTTGCTACAAGTTTGCCATGAGTCAAGTTGCTACAACTGTGTCTCAACCAATGCTACCAGGTGTTTGATGAAAGGCCTAGCCTAGTTTTGCTTGATGCAATACCTTATTTGTTGAAGCTCTTGACTCTTATTGTTGAATTACCCATTTAGAACTTGATTAGATGCACAAATCTAAGTTCCTCATGTAGCTGATTCTCTGATAAGTGACTTGTGATACTTGCATTTTGTTGCTACAACTGTGTCTCTATTCTTGCCTACCAGGTGTTTTATGTTACTTCTTGTTACAATAGTTTCTTAGTTGAAGCTCTTGACTCAAATTGCTTAATACCCACAAATCTGTGTGCTTTTGTGGCTCAATCTCCTAGAGAAACCGAACAATTTGCAAGTCTAGAGGATGGGTTGTAGCTGAAAAATACTGGAGTTTTGATGTGTGCAAGTGATTGCCAGTTGAGTTATGTCCTTTTGTTGATGTTCACGTGTCCTAAATCGTATAGTTTCAAAAGTTTTGCATTTTCTATGCTTTTTTCGTTTGAAATGAAGATTATTATGCAATTGGTGCTAACTTCTTTGCAGTTTCAATTTGACTTGCAGTCATAAAATAAAGTTGAATGGTTGTTATGTTCCTCTGTTGAGGGTTAGTGAAACGAAAAAACCAGACATTTCTTGGTTTTATGCGGAGACTCGCCTAGGTTTGAACAACAGTTACAAACCTTCCCTATCCACCAAACCAAATTCCATTATATACAAATCATTTCCATGCGGACATCACATTTGTGAAGCCATGAGCTATATCAGAGTTCCTCACGATCCCTACCCTCCACCAGGCAAGTCTCCAAGATTGATGATCTACTTTTGTTTTTTTTTTTTTGTTGATATTAAGGTTTTGATTTAATGTGTTTTTTTTGTTGAGATAATTATTGTAATGTGACTTTTTTTTCAATTTTAGGATATCCTCCTCCGCCTCCGCCTCCACTGGACGACTACCCTCCCCCACCTCCTTTCCCTCCACCGCCGCCGCCATTGGGGCACCCCCACCCTCCACCACCAGGGTATCAGGACTATTTGTACGAAGGGTACCCCCCGCCTCCTCCCCCTCCTCCTCCTCAGCAGCAGGACGACCAAGACAGCTCTGGCTGCACTTCGTTCCTCAAAGGCTGGTATGTGAAACAACTCTTACCTCATCTTGTTTAGTCCATAGCACATATAAGATATGCTTCAAACGTGAAAGTAATAGGTTCTGTTTCATATTTGAAATTTCCCTTTTGAAATATGTTGAGTGCATTACTCTCTGATGATTGAAAATCAATTTTGAGTTGTTTGACTGAACAGAACTGAGTAATTTTACTTTCTATTTATCTGAAAAATGAAATGTTAAGAGAAGGGATGTAGATGAAGAGCAATTTAGACAGATGCAATGAGTATCATAGGCATAAGTGCATAACCAAAAAGCACAATATCTACAATGCCAAGAGAAATGGTGCTCTCTTGGCCTAACTGTCAGTCACGCTTCTTTTACCTACCTACCAACTAACTTTCTCATATGTGTTTTTCGATTTCTTCCAACTAACTCATTCCAAAATCCTTATCCTTAACCACATCTATTTGGGTTTTCATCTCTCATTTCATCACACCACTGAGTATTATCGATAATATCTCTCTTTACCAACTTATGTTGTGTCAAGTGACAAAATATAATCATCTTCTCTGTTATAACGGTTTTGAGCCAAAATCTTGATACATTCAAAACTAATAATCTCTTTTTTATGCATATAGGTTGTTAAGATGTACAAACCCATACAGAGAAAATAAAAGAAAAACAGCTAAATATAAAGGCTAGGACACATCAATTTGTGCCTCTCTTGTGGTCTCCTCATCATAGGCAAATGTTAAAGTCCTACTCAGATGTACATACAGAAATTCGGTCTTACGTATGAAATGATAGAAATTTAGTCTGTACTTTATCTCAAAATATTCCACAAGACGCGTCTAACTTTTACACATTTAGAAGACATGCATGAGTAAGCTTCCATTTGATCTTTCCCTTTTGAGTCATGTTAGGTGAATTGTATTAATTTACCAATGCTAGAAATAAGTGATACTTATCCTTTTTGCATGAAAAATGAAATCTTAATTGAAAAGCTTACTAGGATAAGCAATTTAGAGGAATACAAAGAGAAATAGGCATGACCATAAGCAGAGATAAATAAGTGTGAGTGTGTACTTGCCTAAACTGTTAATTTCTTGATTTTCATGATTAGACCCAGTAACCTCTCGTTACGTGAAGTTTATGTCATTTCAACCACAATCGTCCATTCAATTACTTTAGTGTTATAGGAGCATCTCTAACCCAGAAATTGTATTTTAATGGAATGTTTATTTGATTTTTCGAAATTTCTATATATCTTCATTATTTGAATTATTAAACAAGATTTGAAGTTGCTACAATGATAAATAGTGTATCACTGTAGCAAATAATGAAAATTTGCATATACAAGTGGTGGGGTGCACCGTGGATAATGAAAGATGAATAAAATGTGGGAAAATGGTAAAATGATGTTGTATATCACACTTTTGTACACACATTTTGTACCCAAAAAAATCAAAATTCAAATTATATTTTTGTCATTAACAAAAGACAAACAACCTCTATAAAAATATAATAGCACATGGTACTCTATTGTCATTTTCCCTTGATACAGTCAAGTGTGTAGTTACTAATTTGTTTCCATTTCTCATGCTACTTTTTTGCAGCTTGGCCATGTTTTGTTGTTGCTTTGTGATGGAGGAGTGTTGCTTCTAGAACCATCCTTCACTATGGTCACAAAGTTATTTATTGTGTTTATTGGCATATTATGTATTGTGACTTATTTGTGAGTGACTATATCTTAGTTTGAAACTCATCTATCTAATTCCTCAAGAATAATTTAGTAATGTTTTGTATTAATTTTTAAATTCGAATTATATATTTCATATTGTATTGTATAATAAAAATATTTAGTATCTTTTTTATGTTTTCTTATTTAATCCTTAATTTTATACTTTAATGTAACTTTGCGTATGTAAAAATTGATTGAACGCCATTAGAAATTCGTATTAATATACTTTTAATACCATATAAAATTCTTAAATCATATTATATAAATTGAAATTTACACTTATACAATCCTTTATGTGTATAATATTTTGTTTAAAGTAAGAGTTTATCCTGTGACAATTTTCTTTTAACATTATTTTTTATAGGTAAATATTATTATTTTTGACACGATAAAACTCTACATGATTTGTCTGCTATTAACTTTTGGATAATCATTTAATTCGATTAATTTTATATTAATTGTCAATTAATTTCTAAAAGACTCCTTATCGAACTAATTTCAAGCATTTTTCAAAACACGATATTTTTATCTACATTGTATGTTAATCAATAAATTTGATCACATGAATCTTCAATTGAATTGTTAGATTTACTAAAATATTTATTTATTTATATCATTTGGTCAATAAATAATATTAAATATAAAGATACAAAATGTATAATTCTGTATACAAAATGTTTATGAATAAAATTAGCCGACTTAAACTGGACTTTGAGCAGGCCTCGGCGCACAAGCGTGGGAGACGGACTATGAGTGTATTGTGAAGAAGTATGAGGACAATGGGTATGGGTCGTCGGTGCCGGAGATATCAATGGGTTCAGTCTCATTGATAATATCTCTCTACCAATTTATGTTGCATTAAGTGATAAAATATTATTATCTTCTTTTATGGCAAGAGTTTTGAGCCAAAATCTTGATACACTCAAAACCAAGAATTATTTTTTTTAATGCATATAGGGAGTTAGAATATATTAAACCATATCTACAAAAACAAGAAAAATGGCTAAATATAAAAGGTAGGACACGTTGATTTATCCTCATATATTTCACAAGAGACATCTAACTTTCACATTTATAAGACATGAATGAGTCAACTTTCATTTGATATTTTCCCTTTTGAGTCATGTTAGGTGAATTGTATTAATTTACCAATGCTATAAATAAGTGATACTTATCCTTTTTGCCTGAAAAAATGAAATCTTAATAGGATAAGCAATTTAGAGGAATACAATGAGAAATAGAATGACCATAAGTAGAGAGCGTTTCGGATGAGAATGGTCATGTGACTGTGTTGCTTAATCTATCTATCTTTATTTTGTTTGATTAAATTATTATTTTTTTGAAAAAGTTGATTAAATTATTTATGTTATAAGCACATCTCTATCCCAAAACCTAAATTTTCATAAAATGATCAGTTGATTATTCTAAATCTCTCCTTCACACTTTAATATTTAAATTATTAAACAAGATTTGAAGTTGCTACAATGATAAATATAGTGTACTACTATAGAAATAATGAATATTTGCATATGCGATTATTAGGGTGCATTTTGTACATTTTCATATGTTTGATGGGATGATATGATTAGTGAAAGATGAATCAAATATGTCTCATTATGGTACTAAAATAGTCCATTGTTTTGACCAATGACCATTAGAATCAAAGCATATACACATAT
>JAYMTP010006156.1:0-12416 GCA_036897365.1 Geranium brycei | reverse complement strand
ATTCATTCAACCCTAGAACTAATACCTCAAATTAACTAGAAATCATATAATACAAAGTCTAGCACCCATGGCTAAGGGATTTAGCCCTCAACCATGGTGCTTAAGTCAAATATCATCACACAAACTACAAAACTAAAGAAAATAGCAAATACTAGCATTAACAAGGAAGTAGGGATAGAAATTGCTCTATTTGGATGGATGTTGGAGAACTCTTGTTGTTTGGAAGATGATGACTTTGAAACCTTGGTGTTGTAGTGGAAATGAAGTCTTCAAAATGCCTTCTACTAGCTTTGGAAGAGAAATCTTGTAGGAAGTCTTCTCTTGAGCCACTTGAAGGGGGAATTTTGGTGAAGAGCACTCAAGAACACCAAGAACACCAAAGGGAATGATGCTGGCAATGAAAAGGCTGCTGAGAGCTGATTTGGTAGGTAGAAAGGTTGTCTCTCAATCCCTAGGTCAAAGGCTTTTTATACCATCTGAAATTGCTCTTGGTCACGATCGTGCCTAGGGTGGTCACGATCGTGACTCAGTCAGGGTCACGATCACCCCTTGGCGTGCCACGATCGTGACCGGACTGATGGGGACCACTTCGAGCCACGGTCTTCTTCTTCTTGCGCACGATCGTGGGCTGGTTCAAATTCGAGTCACGATCGTGACTGTGGAGTCACAATCGTGCCCTTCTCTAGGTGCCAATTGTTCCTGCATCGCGACTGAAATGGTGGGAGCGCTCTGTCCATCGAGCCAAAATTCCCCAAATTATATTCATTTCGTCACGATCGTGCCTCACGGGGGCACGATCGTGACCTTCTTTACCCGCGATCGTGCCTAAAGGGGGCACGATCGTGGGTAAAGACATTTGCAGCCTCCTTTGGTTCCTTGCTCTCCAAGTCTCGATTTGCCCGACCCTCAAATCTTGCCACTTTTCCATCGTTCCCTGCATATGCTCGTGAAAACACCGAAGAGCGTAAAGTTGTCCCTACTTGGCCCTAAATGGCCATTACGAGGCAAATGAGCACCTAAATGGGGGGTTGATCGGGATCAAATGAAGATCGTTCGACCCCACAACAGATTGTACCTCCATGATTGTAGGCTAAAACTCGTAATCATGGTACTAGAGTTTGAACTTGTGAAATTGACATTCAGTATTTTACATATTGATCTTTTATGCATAAATGATTGAGAATATAATGTTATGAATGAACATATAGTGTTGACGAATATTGTATGATTAATTTGTGGTTGTGATTTCGAGTCCAAAAGGATTGGTGAGTAACTGACAAGTGGATTTTCAGGAGGTTCAATTCTTCAGAACCTTTATCTTGTGATTGTCGTTCGACTTGCAGAGTCGGTGTGTGCTCTAGTCCGAGAGGATAGTAAACACGTCGACTCTAAGCTGGCTCAAATAGTAATAAGTGGAGTCAGTATTTGCGCGAACATAAGATATTGTTCAATTACATAATTGTTCGCTATTTAATTGTTGAGTGTTATTTCTCTTGCTTCGCAGCACACATGGTGTCTCTATCTGAATTTCTTTCATCAAAGTTCATTGTGTTTTCTTATTTAAATAATTCCATTACTTCTCTTAATAACCAACTGCTCAACAGCACAATATACATTAGCATATATAATCATATTGATTATATTGTTGACCACTTATTGGCCTTAGTAGATTCGACCTAGACTTTTCTATTATTACATGTAATGATTATGTGCATTTGCGCGTAATTGTGAGCATGTGGACAACTGTCTACGGACCCAACAATTTAACCCGTGCTTGTTATAATCGAACTCAAATCTAAATTTCAACTGATTTGAAAAATGAATCACTCTTTTTCAAAATGGCATAATTGTATTGTATATGCGAGTTCAACTCGAGGTCGATTATAAAAAGTGAGCCGCATATCTAACAAATCGGAACTTGAGTGACCTGACTTTGTTTAGACCTTTGAATGTGTATAAATAACTCAAAATTTTCATGTATGTGTAATGAAGTCTTTTTTTCACTAAGGAAGCATCCATATTAATTATGTATTTTCTCCTTGATGTAAAAATATTTTTAATAAATAAATAGTGGAAATTAGATTTACCGAATTGAGCCAAACCATATTTTATTATATTTTTAAGTCGGACTCGAGTTTAACTGCATAACCTTATTTGAATTTAAGCTTAATAAAAGAAATTAATTACCGAATCAGAGTCTTAAAATTAAACTCGATTCAGTTTACACTTCTTTGTATGATCTTTAAGTTTGTACAATATCAATAAATATGTATTTTCATGGTTAGCATATCGTTCACACATAAATTTTCTGAAGTGCATGCGTAAGTAGTCCTTACTATTTTTAATGATACTCTTTTAACACTCGAAACTCTAAGGGCATAGAAGAGAATACTAATTAGAATAGTGTGATCCATTTTATGACAATATTCATATAATTAAAACGATCTAATTATGTTATGTGTGTTGCGTAGACCCCATTTAAGACCAAAGAGCGACATGTTCATAAAATTTTACACTACATTGTACTAAACAAAGTCTTACAAATTTGCAAATAAATCACCCAAAAACACAAGAGCCCTCCACCTCCGTTCCGACAAGGTTCGTGCAAAGAGCCTTACGTAGAAAAGAAGCACATTTCTCTTAATTAACCTTATATTCTCCGAAACAATACACACTCCCTCAAAACCTTTACTAGTGCGATGGGAAGACCGATTTGCTACTCTTTTGCCTTCCCAACGAATCCGACAGGTTCCCGATGTCCCGAAAAGGAGACCTCTTTGGCCCCGTACCCCCTCCGCCCGAAGATCTCTTCCTTCCATCACTGGATACATCCTCTTTCTTACTCGGGTTGTCGTTGCTACGCCTGTTTTCCTTCAGACGACATATCAAAACCCTCTTCTCCGTCTCTTTTGGCGCGTCCCGAGAAATCGATGACAGCTCTTTAGGCATTGTTGTTTTTGCTGTCTCTTTCTTTTTCGAACTTTCGAGCTCCTTTTGGAGTTGGGAGACTTTCGATTCGAGCTCATTCGCCTTTTCCTCATAAGTAAGAGCTTTTTGTTTCCATTCTTGCACCTATTAAAATAAATTTAACCTTAAAAAATAAGTCGATGTCACGAATCAGACAATATGATAAATATATTGTACGTTGTAATGTAGGGTTTGGACTTGGGAGTCGGATTCACGAGCTCGATCCTCCCAAAAATTGCGAGAAGCTTGCAATTCTTCCATCTCCTCCCTCACTTGCCCTAACATATCCTGCATCTGCGACCACTGATCGGTCTCCGCTCGAACTTGCTCTACGATCCTACGAACGACCGCCCTGCATCGCCCCGAGCACATTGTATCCTGCAAGCGAAACAAAACAATTATTTTACTTATAAGCAGTGTTATAAAAACATTATGTGCTAGTCGAGCGAAGAAGGGTTTTATGAGGACTAATCGGGGATTTATCCTAAATTTATCTACAAATTTATCAAATTAAAAGATTAATCAGAAATTATAGAGAATTAATTTGGGACTAATCGAGAGTTAATTAAAGACTAATCAAAGATTAATCAGGGATTAATCGAAAAGGTCATAGATTTTTAGCGCATTACTTATATGACTAAACAAAAGTAGAAAAAGAAAAAAAAAACTCAATTGATTCACTTACAAGACGAGGTTGTCGTGCAAAGGTAGAAGGCATGTCCGGAACTTCTATCCGCTTCGAAGTGGATGCGGAATTATTCGCCGTGGATAGCATCGACCCGTACTCTTCTTCCATTTTCTCCAATATCGTCCCCTTCGAGATTCCCTCAATCTTCCTCTTCAAAACCTCAAGTTGAACATCCTGTTTACAAAAATACGATAAAATTCACATCTTTCAGACCTGACACATTCAGGTACACGAAAAAAGATATTTTTTCAACATACATTGCATTTTCGGGTCGAAAAGAAACTCTCGTCGATCCAAAACCTCGGATTAATATTCATTTCTCGAATCTCGCTCGACGAACTATCCATCGATATCGTTCCTCCGATCTTCTCTAGCTTCCTCTGCAAGAAACAAGCTTGTCTATCAAAATTACTACAGCTTCGACCATCCAAATCTTTAGATCCTCCTTTTGATCTTCTCTGCAATTTCTCCAATTTTGCAGCCAATTCTTGAATCTCTTGCTCCAAAACCAATCCCAGTGTCTCTCCATCACTGATCTTGTCTCTTCCCTACAAGAAAATCGCACCATATCAGTGTTAATGAAGGTGAGTTGTGTTTGGATGCTGAGAAAGTGGTGGGAAAGGGGGAGAAAGTACAATAATAGAGACAAACAGCTACCAAACAAAAATGGAAAATAATTTTTTTCAAACTAAAGTTTCTTTGAATGAGACCCAATCTCTGTGATTCTGCAGAACCAATCTGATTCCGAGCAGTTGTGTCAGGTCAGTTCAAAATTAATGAAGCTTATACTTTCTCAGTAACCAAACAGAGAGAAAAAAGTACCATAAAAGCTAAATAAACCAAGAAAGTTAAAAACAGGGTACTGTTTTTTTCTCTCAACCGGCTCAAAAATAAAAACGTTAAATCCTACACTTTCTCAAGAACCAAACAGAAAAATTACCCAGACAAAGAAAATTAATTTAGAATTTAATCTCATTAATAAACTCCATGAAAAAGAAAAGATTCTTCACTTGGCTGCTGTAACTAAAACAGAGCATTCTGTTTTGTTCTCTCTCCTCGGTTTCAAGAATCAAAACTTTCAATCCCACATTTTCTCAGGAACCAAACATAAAAGTACTCAGAAAGCTAGACTTATCAACAATGGCAATCCCATTAGCAAACAGGTTCTTCACTTGGCTGCTATAACAAAAACCAGAGCACTCAGTTTTCCTCTCTCAACCATTTCAAAAATCATAACTTTCACCCCCACACTTTCTCAGGAACCAAACAACAAAAACCCAGAAAATCTAAAATAATCAAGAATCTTAATCCCATTAGCAAACTCCAAGAAAAAACAGGTTCTTCACCAAAAACAGAGCACTCTGTTTCATTTCGCTCTCTCAACGGTTTCAAAAATCAAAACTTTCAAATTTCAAATTCCAATCCTGCATTTTCTCAGGAACCAAACAGAAAAAAAGAACCAAGAAATCAAAACCAATCAATGAGATCAAGAGCAATTACAGCAATCAAAGCCTGCACAGTGGATCTGAGAGTCCTCTGCATCTGCGTCCTCGTCCTCTCCAATTTCTTAACAGCAACCTCCCTCTCCACCCTCAGCAGGTTACACTCAGCCCTCAACATCTCCGCCTGAAACCTCCACTCCTCCGCCGCAGCTCCGCCGCCGGAACCAGCCCTCTCCGCCTCAACGACATCATCGTACTCCAACAAAACGATCGCTGCTTCTCCGTCTTTCGTGAAGACCCGTTCTTGATCGAACAGGGCCTCCAGCTTCCCCCTCCGGTCGCCGGAGCTCGGCCTCGACGGCGGCTGTCTCCGGCGGAGCCGCCGATGCAGGTGGATGATCCTCGGCGTCGCCGGCGGCGGGTGCTGCCACCTGGCACGCCTCGTGACCGTTGAGGACATGCTCTGCTTTGAAAACATTCAAAAAACAGAGTGACTCAAAAACAGAGATTGTGATTTTGATTGTGATTTGAAGAAACCTAGAGAGAGAAGGTGAGAGGAGAGAGAGACCTCGGCGTGCGACCTCGGAATGTGCAAAGAACAGAGATTTCAAATGAAAGGTCGAAGCTCTCTCTCTCTCTCTCTCTTTCTCTCTCGATCTCTCTGTTTCTGTGTGTTGTTTGTGTTCTGTGTAATTTATGGAAAATTTTGAAAACGCTTTGTAACCGTTATTTTATTGGGGAGGGGGCATCACGAGGGTGTTAAATGACCATTTTGCCCCTTTTCGCATTAATTGTTATCGGGTGATGGGCTTCGTGGGAGGAGCCTAAAATGGGAAGGGTGTGAAATTAATCAAGGTGTCTCCTACGTATAGGCTCTCTTTCTCTAGAGCTAATCAATTATTAATTAATCCATTAATTTGGGATTAAGTATTAGAATTTGATTTGAAAAAAAAAACAGTGGATTGAGCTTTAAATATGGAGTTAAAATTGGAGTTTTTTTATCTTGTATTTTTAGATTTATTAGAGTTCCATGTCTTTAATAAAATAATGATGAAAAAATTCATGAAATTAAGATTTAAGAATTTTATAAAAGATTTTAAAATAATAACTTTTAAGTTTTAACTAACAAAGGATTCAATTAAAAATTAAATTAAAACTTTAATTATATAAATTTTCTTAGAAGATAAAATAGAAAAACAATATTATTATTTTTTAGGGAAGGTTTTTCTAAAAGTTTTTTTTGAAGGTGATTTCATTCGTTCAAATAAACAAGTTAGGTGGGAGAATCCCTGCACTCATAGACTAAGTGTACATAATAATTTACATACTGAAACCCAACGATAAGTATAATACAAGGCATGGCCTCCACCACGAAGGGTTGGAGAGACTCCGCGATTCAATACAGAACACCTGATGCAAGCTTCCTCGGTTAGACCCGTATACATATCACACTACCTCGCACACAAGCGGAAACTCTACAACAGCAGGACTACAAGCATACAAACAAACACGACAAACATATTAAATATAAATAATAGCCTCCACCAGGTACCAACTGAGCCTTGAACCTAGGATTTGAGCCCAAGGAAGCAAGTAAGTCCCAAACCACTGGGACAACACTCAATTCTAAAAGTTAGTTCCTAATTTTAGCGTCATTTTCATCTTTTATAAAAATGCATGCATTGGAAGAAAAATAAAGTTTATAACTTTTTTTTTCATTAGGGTACACATATTTAGCATTTTCACTAAATTTTATTTTTATTTTAAAAAGGTTCAGTTTTAGCATCTTGATTAATTTTAGGGTCATTTTAGTCTTTTTAAAAAATAGTGCATGCATAAGTTGAAAATTAAAATTTAAAACACTTTTTTATTAGAGAAGTACACATAATTACCATTTTCACTAAATTTTATTTTCATTATAAAAAGGGTTGAGTTTGTGAATCTCCATTAATGTCTCATTCAATATCTGTGTCTTTAAAATATAATTAGGGGTGTACAATGTGTGGAATTAGTCTTATTTAGTAAGCGTTGTTAATTATAGTACACCATTACATAATAAAATTGAATTCAAATTCTATAGAAAGTTGAGGTTAGTGGGTATGGAATTGGCTGATACTCTCATGATTGGGGCAACTCTAAATTTATTATTTTAATTGATTTTCTTGAGGTTCAATTACTTATTTAATTAATTAATTCGAAAGAATTGTTTTTAAATTTCCACTATACGATTTGACTCTACTAAAGTCAATAAAAAAACGGACTTCGAGTTGCTTTTTATCGGTAATGTGATCAACCAACTTTAGCAAAAACAATTCAATATATCAAAATGGCCAATATTATATGTTTATTTATTTATCTTACTTGCATATAGTTTTTTTTAAATAACACTCGATACTTGAATTTAAATTCATATTTATTTGGACACATCATATCAACTATATAAAATCATATAAATTCAATCCATTTTCTTCAATTTTTAAATGTGATGGTTGTTAATGAAAAGTATAATACATTATAAAACAAGATTAAGGGCAAAACCATAAAATTGAAAACAAACACGTTTAAGAGGAGAAATATAAAAATAAAGTAGCATAAATCTTGTATTAATAATTACAAGATGGGAATATTTAACCTTGTACGTCACCAATAACGAGGTATTGTGCCATAAATACTATTATTACTAGTTGTGGTAATTAATTAATTAATAATTAATAGAGCATGAAGATGAGGATAATTGAAGGCTACGTGCCGTTGAAGGTGTGTTTGTCATTAGTCATTGCTTGATTAAGATTCTTTCAATTAATTAATTTATTGATATGTTATTTTCATCATCTATAGTTTCTTTTTTATACCGTTGCAATCATTAAATTTGAATCATAAATAAGTATGATTGACCCATCGTTAAGTCATAAATAATGTGTTTGAATTGTGAGTGTGATGTAGAAAAATAGATACCCTAGTTTGAAGAAACTTTAATAAGAATTGAATATTTTTTTTCTTCGTAATCTATACTATATATAAAAGGGGGTAAGAAGTTGTATTCATGTTTTTACGTGTATTTGGAGGATTGTGGTCCGAAATTTCACCGTCGAGTTTCACCGATATGGCCCTGTTGTTCAGTCACAACCTTATGTCAGAATAAGGTATTATAATTAAAATAGGGATGGTATATTGAAGTCATATTAGAATAAATAAAAAATTAACTTACCATCATATGGATCATGAGGATTTGTTACAGTGTTTCATGAGTTTGAACATAAAACATGTATCAACTTAAATGAGGAACCTACTCTTGGTCAAGTGGTCTAAGTAAACTCTAGGTCGAGTTAGCAATATGCATTGTGTCACGTTGACAATATTGTTTAGGCGTAAGCATTTTGGACTCCAAACCAATCCTGAACTAGATCCAGATTCGTGGTTGATCGTTTGGTTTTAGTTTTAAATCTAAGAGAATCATTCAATTTCGATATGATTCTTAAAATTCAGAAACGTCGGTTAATCAGTTTGATTGGGTAGTAATAATTAAATAATAACATTCAATTTTCGCTAGTATTTTCCATAATTACAAATTAAATTTTATTTTTACTATAAATCAAGTTTAGTGGAATCGAGAACCGAATAAGAAAATCACAATCAAAACTGGACCGCGTCCTCACATACAAATACAAGTTATGGGCATAATTTCAATAATTAGAAAATTGGAGAATTTGGTCCGATTCCGAAACCATGCTCACCCATAACATATCGTTGTTATTTAATTCTCCCCAATAGAAACAAAAACAATATAGGTCGTGATTGGGCCAATTTAAACCAATATTAAATTGGTACCAATTTATAAAAAAACTCAATATGATTCTTAAAACTCAAACTGAATCTAAAATCGTGGTTGATAGTTTGATTTTAGTTTTAGATCTAAGAGAATCATTCAATTTCGATATGATTTTTAAAAATCAGAAATGTTGGTTAATCAGCTTCACATGTAGACCATACGCAAACTTGATATGTTTTTTTTTTTAATTTTGTTTAAAAAATTTATATTTTGATTGGGTAGTAATAATTAAATAATAACATTTAATTTTTATTAGTATTTTTTTATAATTACAAATTTAAAATTCTTTTATTATAAATCAAGCTCGAATTCTAACTATAAATGAAGTCTAGATTAAAAACTAATCAATTCTAATTGAGTAAAATCGAGAGCTGAATTAAAAAATCGCAGTTAAAACTAAACTGTGTTCTTACATACGGACATAGAAAGTTTGAGAACTTGGTCCGATTCCGAAACCATAGCTCACCCATAACATAGTGTTGTTATTTAATTCTCCCCGATAGAAACAAAAACAATATAGATTGCAATTGGGCCAATTTGAACCGATATTAAATTGGTACCAATTTAAAAAAATTCATGAAACGCTCGGGCAATTTGATTCTGTAGGCAACTATTGGCGTTCACGTCGTGACCATGAATCGTCATTAATTTCTCACAAAAGAAAGAAACAAGAATCGCAGAAGCTTTGTTGGAGAAATTAATGAAGTTGGGAGGCACAGTTCCACACAGCTTTATATATTAATGTCAGTCTCTCGATATTATTGTCTTTTTCAGACACACAACAGTGAGACATGCAACCATGTTTGAATCAAATGGTCCCACACCCTCTTCCCAAAATAGCATAATTAACGTGTAAATATATATTTAATAGGTGTGTTCTTAGTTTGTGTTGGGTGTTTCGTGTTTTATTTATAATTTGCTTAGCGGATGTCGGAGTATCCGACATGTTTAGTTGGTTTAGGGGTTTAGTTTCGATTGTCGGTTTGTCTGACGTAGTTGTCTGGAGGTGTCTAGAAAGATAGGGTGTCTTAAGATTATCTTTTACTGTTTACTTTTAAACTGTACACGATTGATGCTTGATTTTTGGGTGCGAAATTTTTTCCGTCTCGTGATATCAATAAATTTCGGTTTGCTTTAAAAAAAATGTGGTCTAGTTGTAGTATATATGTTGTTTAAATTTGTGAGTTATAAGATTTTTGAAAGTTAAAGTTTAATTTTATTTGGATGAGTCGGTTCGGATTATGTCAGGTTTGAAAATTTGGATGATCGCTAACTGGTGATTTTTAATTTAAAATTTTGTCAGGTAGAAATGAACGGTTTAGTTTTGAAATTTACGTACCATGATTAAGGTGTAAATAACAGGTACGTGGTCTAATTGTAATATATGTGATTTAAATTAGGAGTGTAAGAGATTTGAATCAACATTTAAGTTAGCAAATTTTAGCTCGGCTTTGTGAAGAAAAAAATGTTCAACTTAAATGAATTTGTGCAACTAAACTTAAGTTATTAATAATATTCAATTAGAAAATATATAATTTATTAAATATTGAACGAGTCAGCTTAAGTATTAGAAGCAGTTGCTACAAGCTCAGAAGGTCCACGCCCATGCGTTTGAGGCCCAACTGAGCTATCATGCACATGTCTGAGCCTCAATTGGCGACGGTTGCTTTGCGGTCGTAATCCACCGCCCGAATGGTAAGTCACAACGACAAAACATGTTGAAATATCATCTTCCCAGAGATGTTGGTTTCGCCATCAGTGATCCAGGTGACCAGGTGTAGGAGGTCCAAGTGATCTGCGCCTGATGTAATGGCCCAAGCTCACATGAATTCTTGAGAGATCTCTAAAATTTTCTTTCCCAAATTACCCTAAAACTTATACAACTCATTAGTCATTAGAATATAAATTAATCTCGATAGTCTCTGAGGGGACACCGCAACGGTTTGAGCCTCACGCTATAAATGGAGATGTCTAGATTTCGAATCCCGTTGTGATCAGAGTGGAAAAGGATTAAAAGGTAGATTTACCCTCAAAATTATACAAACCTTTAATTATTAATCTTGGTATTGTTTTGAATAACACTAAATCTAGTTACAATAATTGAATTTGTAGAACCAAAAAATGCTTGTGAGTAGAATAGAACCGTGCAAGTCAAGTCTATGCTTTACTATTATTTTATTTTTTTTTACCTTGAATTGAACAAAGACACAGTTTAGTGCTCTTATCGAAGTGTGTATATTAAATTCCATTTTGTACATCACATATACACAAAAACATTGTTATGTATATTTTGTAAAAAAAATGTCATATTAAATGGGATTTGCTTGAATTCATATCGACTCGTCACTTTCATTTTTTTTGTGATATTGTTTGGTTCGAACATGAATAAATTTTGGTTTGTGATGACGAATGAAGGTGTATATCATCACATGAGGCAAGACAATTTGTGATCTCAACTTCTTTATTTGTATAGAAATAATTACAAATATATAATATTTTTTTTATAAAAGTTGTTTTATAATGTAATGATCGGATGTTGTGAAATTTTATATATTTTCAATAAATTTTACATATTTTTATTAAAACCAACAAAAATGTTCTTTTTAATGAAAAATTAGATCTCCTTCGATGAGGGACATCATTCTATTCCAACAAATTAAACTTTGAGTTATGTACGTTCACGTCGTTGAGGGATGGTAGATTGACATCGTCGTGATGAATCTAGACGGATCTGAATGGGTCGTTGCTTGATTGAAGGACTAGTGTCACACCCGGGAGATTTTTACCAAAAATTTTCTTGGATGCGACCAACGGACTCCCGCCTGAGTTCGTTGTCCCCTCTCCCCCACCTCGGGCAGAGGACGTATCCTCCTTGGTGTGTTCGAAACCCTAGATACTTGAGGTCGTCATCTCGGTCATCTCCAACCTCGTCTCGTGCCCACGTGCATCGCCCTCGACGAACCACTGTTCACCTAGGCTAAGGTGTGCAACCTAGAAACCCCACAGCCCGGCTCGGACCGGGCCCTCAACGTTCACCACAACACCCGAACTCTGGCCGCCGGATGACCATTCCCAGCCATAAAACCAACCCTCTCCACAATGGAGAGGTTCCCGGCCCCTGAGGCCTTAAACTATCTAGTTCTTCGTCTACTGTTCGTTCACTTTCTTATCGATAATAGTACACATTTGACAAGATTGTTTAGGCAAGAATATAATCAATATGTCTCACCCCTAAATACCGCACGAATTAGGGCGACTCACTCTGGCCGCGACACAAAATATGCTTGAGAACGTTAGAGAAATCAAACAATAGACTCCTAGGAGATGAAGAGACAACTTTTGTTTTGATTTTACATTTTATTAAACAACAATTTCATCACTTTTATAAATTAACGGAATTATTACACTTTACTGCACTTAGATTGGCGTCACGTGTTGGGAGAAAAACGAATCTAATGGAATAATTAGATGCAGCGGAATTGAATAATTC
>JAYMTP010006155.1:0-12416 GCA_036897365.1 Geranium brycei | reverse complement strand
CTAACTAAGATTTTAGGCGAGTCTTGTTTTAACATGACTTCGGTCTTTAATTTTTTTTTCCATTTACATTCTTTTGTAATGCCATATTTAGAGTTTTGTATGGGATAAGAAAAAAACTATGAAATGGACGGGTATTCAATATTTTCGATTCTTATTTACATGATATCTTATAGAAAGACAACAACCTATTTTTTTATATAAAAAATACTCTACATTTTTGATCTGGCAAAACGTAATTTAAAACACTAAATTCATCACAAACTCGATTTGTTTACATTCTAAAAAGCATGGTATAATATTGATGCTCAATTGATATGTACATGTAATAAAAGCTACATAAAAGAGCTATATCAAGGAAGGCACCAGAGTTTCTTAAGTGTTTTGTTTGTTGTCTACTCTAATAATTGAACCACAAACCTTAAATGTGGCTTTTCTTTAGTTAAGGTTTAAGGTAGACCCTACATTTTGAAGCTAAATATGTACATTAAACCTAATTATTATTAATATTTTGTAAATAGAAGATAATTAATTAGTGGAGCCTACCAATTGTGCAGGCTCGAGGACAGTCAAATTGGTCTCCACATGGGGTGGCGCTATTGATTCATATTCAATATCTTACTCATAAGCCACCCCAATTATTGTTTTTATGGTATTGGCTCTATCTCTTTCTCTCTCCTATTTTTAAATAATACAAAAATATTTATTTAATTTGCCCAAATAAATATTGGAGGGTTGTTGTCTTTAGTCACTAGTCACACTAGAAAGAGAAAAAAAAGCAACCAATATTTGAGAGTTGGTGTTCCATCGAGTATATTTGTTTGATAACAAATGTTCATTACATGTGTATATATATTATAAAATTGAGATTGACATAAAGTTTTAAATGAAAATTATGTATTAATCATATCAGATCGAAAAAAATTAATATATATCTTTTTATCAAGGACAATGAACAATAGTTAATTTTAATTTAAAATAAAATTTGACAAAAAATAATATTAATATCTCGTTCAATACTAGTAAGTGTAATGTGTTAACCTTATTTATGGACAAGATTAGTGACTATGGATTCCAATAAAACATGTCATGTTATATTTCTATTACATTATTCTTTGGTGTCAATTTTGAATCTTGATAATTGATCACACAAACTTTATTGAGATTGCAATAATTGTGTTAAATTGAATAAAACAAAACCTAACAAAAAATAAAGAATCAAATGATCGGATCATCTCTCCCATCCCAATTACACCTTATCTCATTTTTTTAATAAATATTTTGCTCACACACAAAATATACAATTTGGTGTTTTCAGTGACTTCTCAAAGGGATCGAGGGCCACGCAAATGGGTTAAACAAACATAAGTTATTAATTAGCATAAAGCAGATTTAAAATTTTAATTAAATAATTATCAGATCTAATAATGGACAGGTGTCGGCAAATAAAGTTATGTAAAACAAATCTACAGTGGTGCTTGATGATGCACAAGGACAGACAAATATACACATAACTATAGTGTCATTGGTTTGTCTATGTTTCTTCTATTATATATAATAAAGCCTAACAAAAGGTTTTTAAAACCTAAATGTTTTATTTAAAAAAAATAAATTTTGGATGCTTATCCACTCCCACTAAATCAAACTATAATTTTTTTAAAAGTTTAAGAGACTTAATTGGGTAAAAATTATTTTTTATGGCTTAAACTAAAAATTATTTTAAGACATTAGATTGATCGCTTGCGTTTGAAGTATGGATTGATTGCAATGTTTTACAGTAGGAACACAGGGTTTTTCCAATCAATTAAGGTGGAGACCGTGGTTTGTATTATGATATCTTGTGTACGCTCAGTCCATGAGTGTGAGAATTTTTCCACCCGATTTGGATGAATGAATGAATGAAATGCTTTGATTAAAAAATGATTGAGGTTATCATGTGTCATCAGTAATAAATAAATAAAATAAAATAAAATTCAAAATTTCAAAATTAAATTTTTCTTCCAATTGAATTTAATCTTAGCCCTATATTTCATTAATCCAATAGTTGAGATTTATTCCTAATTTTCACCAAATTATTCCCTTTAATTTAATACATATGTGGAATTCATAATTAAGGGTAAGAAGGTGAACTAATGAAAAAGAAAAATTGAAATAAAAATGCTTCATTCCGATTGAAAGATAAAATCTTAATTACCAAACAATATCATTGCGCTTTAAGAAAACTACATGTTTCATATATTTAAAATAGTCGCTCAAATTATTGTCAGATATAAAAATTTAAATTTTACCTTATATAATGTTTCATACATGTAAAATGATTTGAAAATTATACATTGTCGTAATAATCGTTTATATAGATGATTGGGGTTACTTATTTTATTTTGATAGATTGATAATTTTCGTCCACTTAAATGATAAATTCTCTAGACATATAATTACTATTAGAAAATTGTCTGTGCAACATCATTTTACACAATTGTATGGGTTTAGAGTGAAAATCATACTCTTTATCATATGATTCTTTATTTTATTGCAATACCAACATTTTTCTTAACACGTCTCCCCTAGCAGCTCAAGTTCATTGTAAGATATTAAATTTATCTAAGTTTAGACAGTGTCTCATGAACCATTTATAAACGACAATCATTTAACAAAAGAATTTACAATATATAGAAAACATAAATGACATATCAAAATAAGCATGTGCAATTTACCATAATGTTAATCACTAGTTAACCTCTCATGGCCACACATTATTACAAAATATATAAAGTAGGTGGGAAAACATATTCTCGTGTAAAGTTACTTGTACTATTACCAATAATTTAGTGTCCTTTTGAACAAAATGAAGATGCTATCAATCATGATCATGACTTGAAGTCCACTATATGGTTGAGTTGACTAATTATTCACAAGTGGTGAGTGTGGAAGGCATCTTAGGGGGGAGGCATAGGGTGTTTAGAGGGGGACAAAAGAGTTGTTCCTCGATATGTCAAGTTGCAAAGCATGAATCAAATTGTAAATATTTGTTAAAGTAAGATTAATTTATCTTTGAGAAAACTACACATAGTCACGTTTAATTAAGGTAAAAAAACATTTAGCTATTCTCATCTTTCAAACTGGACACCTAGCTATACTCAAAGATTGAAAATTGACAATTAACACCTACCGTTAAATTTTTGGATGAAATATGTTGATTTTTGAAGTAAAAAGACCAAAATATCATTGGTTATACCTTAAATTTTCAAAACCATGTCATTGAGTTTTTTTTCTTTTCTACTTCTATCTCATCATTTTCTCTCCATCTCACCACAATCTCTCCAACCAAACTCAATCTAACTTTATTAAGTTCCAAAACAAATTAATATTAGCCACAATCCCACAAATCATCTTCCCATATCAAGAGCCTCGTGTCATCTAGACCCCAAATGGCCCAATGAGACACCGCGAAGACATATTAAAGCTTCAGAAAATCAAGACCCCCTAGTTCGATATGCTTACATAAATCTACCCATCGACTCCTGATCCCTCCCAGTACCGAGTCATCATCCAACCAAAGTCGCAAACAAATCACCAGAATTTTCCTACCCTACCTCCGATTAGCCCCTCCCGGATCCGTCTGCCATCGCTGCACCGATCTCCAATGATCCAGCAACAAGCTAGTCGTCAGAGCTTTTCTGCCCAACCACTGATAACCCCCTCTCGGACCCGTCTCTCCTCGCAGATGATATCGAAATAATACTCCCAATCTTATCATCGCCAATTCACCGTCGACCCCCTCCACCGTCCCCAGAAGCCGTCGGCCACAGACGCCGACGACCGCCTCCGATCTCCTCCGCAAAGTCGATACCTCCGCAACCACCACAGAACGCCACCGTTGTTTGTGCCCGAGCCCCAACTCGACAAGAACCCCGACCCTCTGTCTCCTCTCTCTACCGCCTACTTCTACCCCACAATTCTTTGTGTCCAATTGCAGGCCACGGCCGCGTGGCTCGTTAGGCGAACGAGACCCAAACCCTAGACAGTTAGAGACAGACCGCTACATATCAGTCAACTTAAATTACTCCTTATTCTATTTATGTTCATTTTTTATATAAAATTTTCAAACATTTTTGGAAATTTTTTTTAAATTTAATATAATCATTAAAAGATCTTACCTCATCCGAATAAAATAAATAGTAAAACGAGACAAAATATACTACAAGTCCATTCCATAATTACCCAATATTCACACGTTTATACATAGATAATACAAATAAACGAAAATAAAATTACACGTGGCAAGGGAGGGCCCACAGAAACCAAAACACGTGGGACTTCATGTTAAAAACTAAATCGCTGACGTGCACGAACGTGGACCACCCGAACCGCTTCCAAGGAGTGTATGGGAAAAGAAATGGGCAAACAGATAAAGAGCCCATAACGTACCACGTGTCCGAGTGGACCCCACACGTAAATGGTGCACGCCCGTAATTAACCCCCTCCTCCCGGGTCATTTTCGAAACCACCAACTTGCCAACCAACAGACCAGAAAACAAATAAATCGAAAACCTTAAATATTTATTTTATGATAAAATAAAATACTAATTAAAAATTCCCCAAAATTCTGCCGGGATAACTCGAGCCAGCCCTGTTTGCCTGCTACGAAGCAGACAGCGAAAGAGACGGCACTTAACGGCAACAGACATGTCACCCTAACGCCTTCTGTTAGGGCTGTCCAAAAATAATCGAGCTGACCAAACCGACCCAAAATTGAACCGAATTAAAAATTGATTCATATTTTGGGCAAGTGGGTCATTTTAAGTAATTTATATTTATCAATTGAAACAAAAACAAGTCAAATAATAAATCAAGACCAGCAAAAAATGTGAGAATTTCATGAAAATCGGATAAAAAAATCTAAGCAAAAACCAGAAAGTCATATAAAAAGTCAAAACTGTCAAAAAATTTAAAATTTTTATGAAATTTAGTTCATAAAAACTGACATGTTCAGAACTGGACCGAATTATATCAGTTCGGGTTCAATTTTATTTTCTTAAAACCGAACTAATCGATTTGGTTCATAGCCGAAGTAAACATACTCAAGACTGAGCTGTGAACATCCATACCTTCAACGTCAAAAACGGTATGTGAAATAATAAGTCAGAACGGCCTAAAATGTGAGAATTTCATTAAAGTTGTATCATAAAAACTGGTGTTCTAAAAATTTTCGACTTGTTCGACTAATTCCCGATTAATCATATGTTAATTCCCGATTAATACTTAAATTCGATTTATTTTTTGATTGATACTCAACTAATTCTCAATTAGTCTTTGGAAGACTTTACTTTTCACCCGATTAGCTCCTATTATTTTTTAGAACATTGATAAAACTGAACTGAAAATCGACATGTTCAAAATCGAACTAAATTCTATCGGTTTCAATTTTAACTTTCTTGAAATTGAACCGACTCAAAACTGAATCGTGAACTGTCCTGCCTTCTGTCACCGCGTTCACACACTTCCTTATGTTCCGTACCAACCCACCACCGTTAACAGACGGCGACTCCTCCATTTCCGTCAGAATCTCCGTCCCGTTAACCACGGTCCCTGGCTAAATCTGAACCGCGGTTAAGCGGTGGGGGAGAGGCAATCACAAACCCCGTGTGTGTTTGGCTAGTTGGAAAGTGAGAGAAAAAAAAAAGTGACACAGTTAAAGCAACCAAGGTCGCGTATATTAAGACCATCGCGAGCCGGATTTGGGGATTACCTCTGTAACGGCGTTTTCTGAGAGAGAGAAGGTGAAGCGAAGCGACGAGAAAGGCCTGTGAAGCGGTTTTGATCTGAGAAAGGCGGTTTCGCGTTACCAGAATCGATTGCTTTCGTATAATTATGTGAATTTTGGGGAAGAATTAGAGAGAGAAAGGATTGATTTGGATTTGTTTTGGAGTTTTTGATCGTTGGCTTGTGGTGTTGACTTGGGGGAGCTGAGGAGAGTCCACAATGTTGGCGAATCGGGGTCAAGGTGAAGTAAACCGTTTGGATTTCTGAAATTTTCGCTCATTTTCCGTTTGTTTCCCGGGAAAATCTGGAGATTATTCGCTTTTTTGTTGATGTACGTGTTTGTGGTGTGTACAGGTGGTGGTGGAGGAGACGATCTGTACGTGGAGCTATGGAAGGCTTGTGCGGGCCCACTGGTCGACGTTCCTCGGACCGGCGAGAGGGTCTTCTACTTCCCTCAGGGTCACCTAGAACAAGTAATTAGATTCTTCATTCTTGTTTCGATTTCAGATCCGGTTCTGTTTGTTTCCCGGGGAAATCTGAGCTATGTTTTAGATGCTACTGCTCAGAGTTTTTGCTTTTCTTGGTAATGTTTCGTTTTATTTGGGTTTGTAATTGATTTCTTTGTTGTTTCTATTTTTGTGTGTTGATTTAGTTGGAAGCATCAACAAATCAGGAACTGAATCAGAGGATTCCACTGTTTCATCTTCCATCGAAGATTCTCTGTCGTGTGATCCACATTGAGCTACTGGTATTTTTCTGATCTTAATTCCCCCAAAATTGCAGTTTTAATGTTTTCGGCACAAATATTCATTTGTGTAGCTTTCTGAAATATGATAAATTCATTAAATTGTTTGAAAATGGACCCATTTGGTAATTGGGTTTGATTGGATTTAGATGATTGGATCATTGTTAAAAGCTTATCAAGTTTGAATTTCTGTATTTGTTTTGGTTGGATTAACTTAAAGCAAGTTTAATGTTTTGACTTAAATCTTAATTTGTGTAGCTTTATGAAATATGATAAGTTGCATGGACCCATTTGGTGATTGGGTTTGATTTTCTTTAGATCTTTGTTGAAACCTTAATAAGTTCGAGTTTCTGTATTGGGTTTTGTTGGATTGACTTTAATTTCTGTATATGGTTGAGGCATTTTATAAGCAACCATGAACCACAGAAGTAGAGATTCTGAAAATAGAAATCAATTGGGAAGAGCTTATATTGATTGATTGTATGTGTAGGCTGAGCAAGAAACCGATGAGGTTTATGCACAAATCACTCTACTGCCAGAATCAACTGTAAGCACCATTTAGAAACTTTTACTTCTGGACTGTAACTTTAAAATTCACCATGGTTTTTGGGTTCTAATTTTCTAGACATGTTCATTTGTAGAAAACTGAACCTACTACCCCCGATTCTTGTCCTCCCGAACCCGCCAGATCTGCAGTCCACTCGTTCTGTAAGGTCTTGACAGCCTCTGATACGAGCACACATGGTGGGTTTTCTGTTCTTCGGAAACATGCCACCGAGTGCCTTCCTCAACTGGTATTCATGCTTTCCGATTCATGAGCATGGTTTTAGTTTTCTTTTTCGGTCTTCCCAAATTTGTTGATTTGAACTTGTTTATTTTCTTCAGGACATGACCCAACCAACCCCGACCCAGGAATTGGTAGCCAAGGATCTTCACGGTTATGAGTGGCGATTTAAGCATATTTTTAGAGGTAACCAATTTTTTACGTTGCCTCTTGTGAGTTTAGTTTTGATAGACAAGAGATATTCTTATTTAGTATGATTCCGACCAACTACTTAGAAAATCATAGACGATCCTTGAATATTCATTTACTCGAATAAGTGTTTGTCTCTTTTGTTTACTTGAATCATTCTTTAATTGACCGGACAGGTCAACCAAGAAGGCACTTGCTTACAACTGGATGGAGTACATTTGTCACTTCCAAGAGATTAGTGGCCGGAGATTCATTTGTGTTCCTGAGGTACGCGTGGTGTGTTTCTGATGTTTCACCCTTTTATCAACTTCTGTTTATTTCTCACACTCCATGTTGATTGCGTATAGAGGAGAGGATGGAGAGTTGCGCGTGGGAGTGAAGCATCTCGCTCGTCAACAAAGCAGCATGCCGGCTTCTGTGATTTCAAGTCAGAGCATGCACTTGGGAGTGCTAGCTACTGCATCTCATGCGATCAATACTCAAACCCTCTTTGTGGTGTATTACAAACCAAGGTATCGTCTGCGCTCTAAAACTCCCCGATCTCCCCAAGAGCTCAGTAAAACTGAGTTGACAGAGTTTAAGAACTTACTCTCATCGGTTTGGTTTTATCAAGTTCTCACTCGGTCAAACCTGATAAAAGTTGGTCAAATTTTAATTTTATTTTCTTACATATGCATGTTCTATAATTTGTGCTTTTGTTTTAACTTACTAAGTTAAGGGTATCATATTTTACTAAAATATTGTTATTTTATCTATTTAATAGAAAATAAGGTTTTCCGATTTCTCCTCTATCTCTCAAAACTTCTCATTTTTCGACTCGCCAAGTTCTTGGCAATTATGAGCTTTAAAACCTTGGTGTACTGGTTAGACAGAAGAATATATTTCTGCTGAACTTTTGGATTTGTCAGTTGATGTTTGTTTTTTATTTGTTTTGGTGCAATTATAGGACAAGCCAATTCATCATAGGATTGAACAAATATTTAGATGCTGTCAACAATAAGTTTTCAGTTGGCAATAGATTCAAGATGAGGTTTGAGGGGGAGGATGCTCCTGAGAGAAGGTAATAAAAGAAATTATATACCAAACCCTTTAATTAGTTTCACTAAGCATCCATTTTAAAGTTTAACAACGTGATGTGCGCTATAATTGATCAGGTTTTCGGGTACAATTGTGGGAGTTGAAGATATTTCGTCTCATTGGGCTGATTCAAAATGGCGATCACTGAAAGTAATGCCCTACATTGACACGAGTGATTTATTTCTCTTCTCTCGAATTTTCATAATGATAACAATTTCTTCGTTTCTTCCCTTACCAGGTTCAGTGGGATGAACCGGCATCTATCTCGAGACCTGATAAGGTCTCGCCATGGGAGATAGAGCCCTTTGTGGCATCTATACCCGCGAGTCTGTCTCAACCAGTTGTGTCTAAGAACAAAAGGCCTCGACCACCTATTGAAGCTCCTACTCATGGTATGAATTGTTTTTTGGAAAATGTCATTTTACTACACTTAAAATTAGCCTATTTGCATTTAACACAAAATTCTCGCGGCGTTAAACTCAGTTATTGATTTTTTTTTTTATCTTTTAAGTTGAAAAGACTAATACCCTTAAATATTTAAAGGTTAGGTTTCATAAATTTAGAAGATATCAAGGGGTATTTCTGGATTTTCACCCATTTTAAAAAATCTATACTTAAAATGGAATTTAACTGTGAGAATTATTGGATTTTAGGCGTGTTCTAAAACTCCCCGACTTGTCCCATTGATCCTCTATAATTTCCGATAAATCCTTCAATCCGATTTATTTTCCGATCAATCCCGATTAGTACCCAAAAGGTCATCTTTGCCCGACTAGCGCTTAGCATTTTTTAGAACATTGATTTTAGGGTATTCCTCAAGCGAATTTTGAACCTAGGTGTAGTTAAATGCAAATACTTGTAAGCCTAGGTATAGCAAAATGACATTTTCCCTTATTTATTCCCTTGTTATTTTCCTTGTGCATCGGTCAATGATTGGATCCTAACCTTTTTCTCTCTTTTGATAACAGATGTAACTTCTACAGCATCAGCTCTCTGGAGTTCTGGGCCGGCGCAGTCTCATGATTTAACACAACTGAGTGGTACAGGAGATAGCCGAAGAAGCGAAAACCATGCGCTGTGGCATCACAAGCAAGCTGATATTTACAGCACTACCAACTATGCATCGGTAACTCAGACTGACAAAGGGTGGCATCTATTTCAGGATGTGACCGAGGAAAGTAAAAGTGTATCTCCATGGCCTGCTGTTCCCCCCGGTTTTGCAGCCAAGCACTCGTCGAATCCAAACACCAACTCGACGACGCCTCACCAAATTGAGAAAGGGTTATCGGCCACTAGCTGCCGGTTGTTTGGTATTGAGCTGGTCAATCTCTCAACTCCCGTGCAACCGGTCAGCCTGTATAGCGGTACAGCTGAAGGGCACATCCCGAGTACCCAATCAGCTGTTGACTCTGATCCAAAATCCGAAATCTCGAAGGCCTCTCAGGAGAGGAAGCCTGCCACATCTACCAGAAGCCGCACCAAGGTACAAAACTTATATCAGTTTGTCGTTCTTTACGAGTTCTTGGGTTAGCCATTGTTCTAAAAATCGGGCCAGGCGGCCGCCTAGACTGGGATTTTAGAACACCAGCACGATTCACATAATCGGGCGGATCTAGTCGGCTAGGCAGATTTAAGCTATTTTTTTGAAAGTTGATTTTCTTAAACAAATAAGAATATAAAGTGCCAAAAATTAAAATGATTTATCCTAATGAATACTTTTGTTGGTAATTTTTTTTTGTTTTGTTTTTGAAGGTAATGATTATAAAAAATATACAAATTTATATTAATTATTCTTATACATTCTAATTCATATTTTAACTGTGTATGTACAATAACTTATTTAATAAAAATTAAAAAATAGAGAAATTCAAATCCGATTAATCCCCGGAATCTCTATCCGCCCGACTAGCGCCTAGGGTTTATTAGAACCTTGGTGTTAGCCTTGCAGCAAGTTGATGAGACTTCACTGTTGTGCATGAAAGGTTCAAATGCAAGGGGTTTCTGTCGGCCGGGCTGTGGATTTGACTACGTTGGAAGGATATAGTCAGCTCATCGATGAGCTCGAGGAAATGTTTGACGTCAAGGGGCAGCTCCGCCCTCGGGATAAGTGGGAAATCGTCTTCACAGACGATGAAGGGGACATGATGCTTGTTGGTGACGATCCATGGCCGTATGTATTCTCCTGAACGCTTCATTATCATAAACTGTATTCTTCAATCTGTAATTATTCATTTTCCTTTCCCTTTTCGGTGTGCAGGGAGTTTTGTGACATGGTGAGGAGAATCTTCATATGTTCAAGTGCAGACGTGAAGAAGATGAGTTCGGGAAGCAAGCTGCCCATGTCTTCCACGGAATGTGAAGGGACAGTACTGAGCTCGGATTCAGTGGAAAACTGAAAAAACTGTATTTCCCGTGACCCTTTTGCCTCTTGTTGACTTTCTAATTGTCGTCAATCTTTTCACTCTTGTTGCTTGTCTGTTAGTGGGTAGTTCGATTTATTTTGAGCTAAGAACACACTTCAAACTGAAACTAATTGACAACTCGTTTCTTAGAGTTGCTCACTTGAGGGAAATCTAAAAAAATATTTAACTGAATCGAATGACCAAGAAACCGAGTTTAGAGTGAGGGTAGGATTAGACACTGATGTGGGTTTGGAGGGTAAAGTAAAGGTGAAGCCTTTGTTTCTTGTGCCTGTAAATACTTGTTTAGGCAATGTAAAATTGGTCACTAGTGAGTGAAAATTTTCTTCACATTGCTATGTGTGAGTAAATTGTCCATTTATTTTCTATTTGCATGGTTGTTTTCAAGTGACTACAGACTAAACTATGTATAAATGTTGTAAGCTCAATAATGTCATTTTTTTTATAGATAATATATTAAACAGCAAAATACTGTCAGTGTGACTACAGACTAAACTGTGTATAAATGTTGTAAGCTCAATAATGTCTTTTTTTTTATCGATAATATATTAAACAGCAAAATACTGTCAGCGGGGATTGGAACCACTCGCTGTCAATTCACTGACGGCCTTTGATCATCGATAGATTGTACATGTTTTGATATTTACATGGGTTATGTAGTTATTAAGGAACTGACAGTTAACAGTCTTGTACTAACCACTAGGATTGACTGGTGGTGTAGCGTATTTATTTGTAGTGATATTTTCCACTCATTGATAGTGTCTTTTTTTTTGTGAGAATTAATGATGATGTGAGTTTCTATGGCTGTTGGGTTTCTGAATTTCATTGACTTGATATTGTTGGTTGTGATATTTGTTGCGAGGAACTTATTGATGATGTCTCTTCTTTGTGATAATTAATGACGATGCGGGTCTCTATGGCTATTGGGTGATTGTGATCAATTTAATTGACTTGATGACAGGGGCGGATCCACCGAGGGGCAGCCGCCCCTCTTGGCTTGGGAATTTGAAAATTTTGAACGGAAATTTTTGTTTTGAAAATTGCATTTACCCCCTTAGTCATAACATATATAAACGTTGTCTAACCCTTTAAAAGTAGTTACTTAGTGGTAGACAATAGTTGTTTTAACCATGAGGTCTTGAGTTCAACTCCCCTTATGCACAACTTTTTATATAATAATTTAGTAGTAGGCGTGAGCTCTTTTAAATGTTGTTTATGCCTTTTAGGAAATTGTACTTTACCGCAATAATTGCACTTTTTTTTTTGAAATAATCACATTAATTGCACTTAAATTTCAATATACTACAACTAACCAAATTTTATTAAAAATTCAAAATACCATTCTCCAATTGAAATTATTAAAATATCTTTGAGATGTAAATGTTAATAATTTTCAAAAAAAGATAATATTTATTTTTTGTCATAGTAAATCATTATACAT
>JAYMTP010006154.1:0-12417 GCA_036897365.1 Geranium brycei | reverse complement strand
TCAATTATGGATTTACAAAGGGCAAAGGACCGCTCACCTGAGGACCTAGCTTCAATTTGGGATGATGTAATACCTTAATCCTTCTCTGCTTGTTAGTAACTTCATAATTTATAATTCATATTTATTTTGCTGTCGCTGTTAGTAGCTTGCTGAATAATAGTAAAAGTTTCCCTTTATGTTAAACATATAGTCAAATAGGAAAAAAATTCGTCTTTCCAATTCTAAGGCCTCAATTTTCACTAAGGGGATTGTTTGTTAAGAGTTATTAAGGTAAAATAAGTAGATTGAAATGCTTTATGTTATGGAGTTGAATTTCAGTATCCTAATATAGACTTATATAGTTCAATCATATGCTTATGTATTCTACCTCTAATGCTTGGATGTGCTTCTCTTGCTCTAGTATCACATAGGAAGAGGTCATATTGGTTCGTCAATGCAAGCAAAACTGTATGGGTTGTTGCAGCAAAGAGCAGCTGACTGGTAATCCAATTGTTTAATATTTATGCTGCACATTTATTTTTATTCTTTATAATCCACTATCTAATTTCTGTTTATCTTTGCAGCCGGTATTTTGTCATTCCTTTGAGGAGAGGAAGTGGTTACACGACAATGTTTGCTCAAGGTTTGATTTCTAATGATTGACCCTTGTTAAATGCTATATATGTAGCTATTAGATCATCTTCTTTGAGTAAAGGAGAGTGACATACGCATTTACATACTAGGCTTGTCACTGCTAGAACATGGGATATGAGAACCATTAAAAGAATTGGAGAAATGTCCATACGACCACAATTTGCCCATTGCTTGACCACCTTCTGTTGACTTTCTGAACAATGTTTCATCCTGGTTCATGATCAGTCTTCTAAAAATTGGCCTAGGCGAGGATTATTAAAACACTAACCCGATTTCATATAAACGGGTGGTTCATGTCGGCTAGGTGAGTTAATGTGGATTTAGGCGATTTTTTTTATAAAAGAAATCAATTTTAGAAACATAAAAAAATAATGAAAATTAAAATAATTTATACCGATTGGTACTTTATTATTTTCAAGAATATTAATGTAACAATTATTAAACTAATTTTATTATTTTTATATAGTATAATTCATGATTTGATGGTATATATATAATAATTTATTTAATAAATACTAAACAAATAGAAAAATATGAATCATATTAGTCCTCGGAGGCCCTATCCGCCTGACTAGCGCCTAGAGGTTTTTAGATCACTGTTCATGAACCAAGTTATGTTACATTATTAGTTGTTTGTTGCTTCATGCGTCTATTTGAACTGATTGTGCAGTACAAATGCCACACGTGATTGTCACCGGTCTTGAGGATTACAAGGCAAGAGGAACTCAAGCAACGCCCTACTTAACTGTAGCGTTCTACACAGAATTTGCAGAAAGCAAGGAGCTGGTGCTTATCCGTGGAGATGTCGTGCTTGCCAGCAAGCTCACTGACTCGGAGGCAAAGTGGCTATTGGAGACCATACAGTCATTTTACCTTAACGATAATAGGTACAAGTTGGTTGAGCGGTTCAACAAGCAAACGCGTGAATTTGAGTTCAAAGACGTTCTGCAAGCCCTGGAGATACCCAACATGTGATTTCTTCCCAAGAATCCAAATTCGGCTAAATAATTTGGTAAGCTTAGGGATGACTTTTTTACATTCCTGAGGCCGAGGTTAAGGCTGGTTTTGAGGTTTTATATGATGAGTGCAATGAATTTTGATTGTGGTGTTAAAGGTGTTGGGGAGATCCGGGTCTTACCTAGGAGGGGCACTCAAGGAAAGCCCATACACACATTAGAGTCCACATTTGACCCAAAAGACTAGCTTAGTGGGTTTAGGGTCCAATGTGTATATAAACCCTCCATATACTCAATACTCTTATGATGTGGGACTTTGAACTCACATGTGGACATAACAAAAGGAACGGGTCCTGTCCTCCAATTTGTATGCTTATGTACTAGATAACGCATATATGGATAAAAGAGCCAATTTGGTGTTCAAAACTTCGGTAAAATGCCAATCAGTTTCAAACTTTCATCAATTTGATTCAGAAATAAGAAAAGTTGAAGCTTCCAACATATTCAATGTATTGTGGTATGCGTCAATTTCTCTTCTGATAGATATGGTGTTTCAGTTCCAGTACACATGATTTCAATTCTAATATTTAACAATTTTCTTCTTAATGTTCACTTCTTTCTTCCATGTCCATCCTCGAATGGTTCATATAAGTTTCTGTGCAGTGTAATATCTCCTTTCCTATATATATATATATTTTTAAATGGTTACCTATATTAAATTTCTTTTGTATTATTATTATTATTTTTTGAAAACTCCTTTGTATTATTATTAATTGATGAAGAAGTTCTATTTTCATTTAGTTTGAGCCCAGTATAGTTATCTCTTGGGTTGGAATGTTACAATCACTGGCATCTCTATTTTCTCTATATCAATATGGGGTTGTTTTTTATCAACGAGAATTTAAAAAGGAAAAGTGTTAATAATATGATTTTTAGTATGCCATTTTATTGTACTTTGTAAATGACAAAAAGTGACGTACAATTTACATTCTTGTGAAACTTTAAAATTAAACTATACAAATTGTATTTCAAAGATGAAAATAGGAAAATAATTTTAAGGGCAGTTTGGTCATTTGCGTACAAATAGACACATTTTAAACCAAAAAAAAGAGAGTAAAGTTCACAATCTATTATTGTCATTAACAAAAAAAATACACAAACACATTTTTGCAAAGTGTCATAAAGTAGAGTATTTTTATTATTTTTTTCATAAAAAACAATACCAAATGCCTCAATTCATCAACATGTAAAATCAAACTAAGTGGGCCGGGTTGGGATAACTCAGTGATACGGCGAAGTCAAGCACACGCCCAAAGGCCTAAGCATAAGTGTTAATGTCATTTAACCCACAACTTTCCAGATTTAGTCCAAGAGTATTTGTTTCAACCTAACCATGGAGACCCAACCTACCTGCCCCATGCTTCAACCTATTATCATAAGAATAAGTTCTTGCCACTCAACCCTTAACTTTTGATCAGCACATAAGATTAAGTACTGAAAATTGTCTGATAAGCAAAGCTAAATCTAAAATACGGATCCGCATGAATTGTAACATCACACAATCGGATCCATGCATGTACACTCCTCTCAAACTTGGTGAAATCATATGTGTGTATAGTACAGATTGTGAATATAAAATATAAATAACAATAAAACACACTCACTCACCGCAACTACTGTGTTGTAATTGTAAAGCTAGCTCACCGGAAGAAAAACAGATACATTCAACCAAAATGCAAAACTAGAAGTCGCAATATCAGAAAAGTATGAGAGAGGGAGCTATGGAGTCTTTTGGTTTTTCTCTGTTTCACAATGTTCCTCAGCTACGCTTTCGCGGTCTTCCCCGTCACACAAGTTTTCCTGAGGCTGTTCCTCGCTCTCTTCCATCACTTGTTGTGGCGCTTGCGATGCTGAACTTGCTGGCTGCTCGTTTACCAAGCTCGTGAGGCCATTCTGCTTCAGGTACGTCTCTAACGGAAGGTTTGCTACTTGAAGAAGACCCATCATGCTTATATTCGGTATCATCCCTTGTTGCAATTCTTCTTCGCGCTCAGGCTGGAAATTTAGGTCTATCTGTCCCTTGCCAGCTTCGGACATGGTCGAGACGTTGTTGCTTTGGCTCTTGGATTCCGACCTGACTTCCCTGTCCAAAGAATCGAGCTGCGGTGATGCCTGCCCGGAGGCGTTATCTACATCTGCAACCATGTCCATGTCCTTGAGGGGCCACGCGTGCTGGCTTCTTTGCGCAATCTCTGCCTCGCGCTCTAATTGGCGCTTCTTTTTGCGGATCATGAGGGTTTTGAAACGGCGTTTAACTGTCATGCACACGTTGCATGTACATGTGGGTTTGTGCTTGCCCTTCCCGCTAGGGGGCTGGATGCACACGATACACGAGCACCCAGGACGATGCCTGGGATGTTTGGTGGTTGTTGCGACTGATATGGTAGCGCCAGGGTCACCCACATTGTCCCCAAGGATTGCAGCATTAGCCAAAGCATCCAACCCTGAAGCTTCGTGCTCTGGTGTTGCCTTGTGGCTCACAGCTATTCTCCGTTTTTTGAATTCTAGAGAACAATATGACGAACTGATATCAAATTATTTCAAATAATACAAAACACGTATAGAAGTGGGTCAGTTATACTGCAATCTGATAAACTGGCATTGCAAATTAGTGAATCAATAAGATGAGGCTACTTTTTCCCAGCAGAACATTTCATTTTAGTGTTGTAAGGAAGATCCTGGTATCATACCATTGTGCAGTCTGAGAAGATTTTCCAATTCTCTAGGGGTCAATTCATCAGGAGCAGAGCATGAACACCTGAGCACGCAAATTTACACAAGACTAAATATTTTTCCAGAGGAAGGCTACTGTCTTGCAAAATGAAGTAATATAAGACCAGAAAAATATGGTATACAAGAAATTGTTGTTCTCACCTGATCTGATCCCAACAATTATCAACACATGTCCATTTTGGAGGAAGAAGAAAATCAACTGGCAACCTTCTCCATTTCATGCAACTATCACATTGGGCCCATTGCTCTTGTCCACTGTAAATATTTAACCTTCATAAATTATTTTTCAATGTGATATATAGATTACTTCATATTTCAAGCTATGAAATACACTAGGATTCACCGCAGACAATTTGAACGGCAACATTTATTTTTTGGGGTGCATCTGGTAAGTGAAATTTGATTAAAAAGTTTACCAACTCAAATTTTCTACAGACGGAAAAGGATTAATTTTGGCAACGGGTTTTTAGAGCATATGAGTGTCCCCAAGGGTCAAAATTAATTTAGAGCATACATCCAACAATAAATCCTGAAGTTCCTAACCAAACATAAACCATGAAAGGAAGAAAAGAAAATATGAGCATTGAAATCATTACCCTGTTGAGCCGACTACAAAAATACTGCTCTTCCCGAAAATTGGAGGTTCCTGTTTTAATATGTACAAGAATAAAATCATTAACAGCTATATTGATCACAGGAATGAAAATGAGTGGATATGCAAAAAAGTGGTCTGCATGATATGTAAGAATTGAAGTGGAGAATCAATACTGAAAGATTCAATCCATATATGTCTAGTCTAGCACAATCCTTGTATTTTTACCATTCATGCCTACTATGTCTTTCCGAAGTGTTGGATCTTCCCGAAAATATCAGAAGATGGTTGCAAATATAATATATAACTATATTCGTTGGCAAGATACAAATTTACTATTTAAAGACAAATATATAACTATATACGTTGGCAAGATACAAAGTTACTATTTAAAGACATACTTAATTACACTAAGAAAGGGGGAAAATCACAGAGAGCTAGAAGAACTTTGAAAGAATGACTTACTTCATATTCCTCAAATTCATGATCCTCAATTTTGACTATACTTGGCTTTATACTTGGGGGTGGGCGGAGCAAATCCTGTGCCTCTTCCCACGTCAGTTTCAGCTCTAGAGCATCTTGGCTATCAATTAGCAGCCTCTTACTTTTGGAGCCAATATTTCGAGCTCTCTTCCTCTCTGGAGCTAGCCCTGATGATAGCGACCTACCCTCATGTTTCTCAGAAAAATGTGCCGCAATTTCAGCATTAGTTGAACTCATATGTTTGGAAAGTGCATGTAGGTGGGGGTCTGTGCTCCCCTTCAGCGACTGGAGAAGGCCAGAGTAACCACTTACTATAGGTAGGTTCTCAAAAACACCAGAAAAGAAAGTTTCACTTGGATGAGGGCCATTAGGAATGGCAGATGGTTTGGTTTCCTGTTGATTTGATGACTAAGGTATCAATAATAAATGATTAATTTAGCTAACATGAAACTGGTTGTGGCTTCGTACCTGCATTGCAACAGAATTTGATGCTTTCCTAAACCCCATAACAAGTTTTCCTTCAGGCTCCATTCGACTAAATGTCACTGCATTAAAACAAGTTATAAACAAACCATATCAGAATGTAAAATATGGATCCCAAAGTTCAAAGGTTGATATTTTTTTTATTGACCAGTCAAAAGGGTTTAAATTAGTAGTGTAAGAGGCGTTAATGGACCCCTTATAACATTATGTATAAAGCAAGCCTATGAGAATGTATGGAAACCAAAACTTTTAAGTAAAGAAGTGAGTAGTCATATAAAGCTACCAGTATCTCCAGCTTGCAACTGCATAGACTGTATGCAAGGGGTTACACCCTCCAAAACATACATCCGGCTATTGTTATTTGGCCAAAATCTGAACTGAAAGACCCATTCTTTTCCCTTTATGTCTTGGATCCTTAGAGGAAGGCCCTCTGGTTGAGAAATGGGAGGAAAATATGCCTGGAAAGCAATTAAGTTAATAACCAATAAACATTCATTGCGTATTTGCGCTGAAAGAATAACATAAGTAAATATATTATAAGCAATGTCAATAAGTAATGAATATCCATTGTATTGGAAGAATAGAATAAGTAAAGCAGGAAACTTACTTCAGCACACGCTTTAGGAAGAACTAATCGACCAATACGACCAGCATCACTGGCGCTGAGAACCTTTTCAAACAATGGTACGATAGTTGAATTCGAACTTGAAGATAACATGGTGAAGAAAAACAGCGTTAGCAGACACTAAAAACTTAATTATTAAACTGATGCACTGAAACCAACAACATAAGAAAGACTATAACTATGCGTACTCTCCAGAAATTTGCTGAAGCTCTTGGTCAGTAATCCTGGGCCAATAACGAGGAAGCAACTGACTCCTCCCGCGTCCTTCAGCCGGTGGCCGTGCAACACGTATTTGTGAAACCATGTTAGCATTAGCCTCCAGCCCAGTAGCAAGGGCTGGCTTTGGGGGCTTGGGCATAAGATGCCGAGACCTAGGTCCCTGTTGGAATGGAGAGGATGTACGGCTACTTTCCCTTTCATCAATGGCAGCACCAGAGAAGGCATTTGTAATAGGAGTACCCAGAGTGATACTCAAGTTTGTCTGGGCCAGTGACTCGTACACATCCTTTGTACCCATATTTGATTTACCAACTTCTAGTTTGGCAAATTGAGAGGATCCTCGGGATGCTTTACTGAAATTAGAAAAGCATGCACTCCCAGCTTCTCCTGCAGATGCCAAATTGTCTTCCTGTTTCATTTTTCCAAACGATCCAATTCTGTCATCCTTCTGCGATTGAATCAAATGTCTTAGGTCAATGCCATCTGTACTACTGCCTAAGCGCATAAACTTTATTTTGTCAACACTAGCTCCATTTGATTGATCGTCCACAGAAGTGGAACGCAGATCATTATGAGCTTTTGACATGTCAAATCCATTAGGCTTTTCGTCACTTGCCCTCTGTGTGAATATACACATACTATGAGCATCATAATTTTCTTAAATGTCAGAGCGAACATTATAATGTTTACAAGAAAAGACCAAGCCCGCAACATTCTCTATAGAGAGAGCTAAGCTAACTATAACATCAGCCAATTTAACAAATATTTCCCCATTACTTAATAAATACTTGGTCTCTCGACATCTACTTTGACACTTCATTAATAGGAAGCAGACAAAAAACAAGTGTAAGTATAAACCCCCAGTAAGAGTGACGAGGGAGTCAAGGCCATCAAAACACACCATTGTTTTGTCAATTTCAATATCTTAACAAATTGTTTATTTGCAAAAGTGTGTCCTGAGAGAGACCATGATTGTCTGAATGATACTTATTGCTATGCTTCTCATATTGACACTTATATGATATTATGATGTAACAATTAACCAACTGTTTTTTGTTGTTAAAATGCTTGCACTGAAGTTCCTATAGGTATCAGTGTTACAACCTACAAGAAATGAAATAACTAAATGCATTTAAATTGATCTTACTGGTTGAAGTCCTGAATTCACTGCACAGTTTATACAGTTTATACCCCCGCCGTCAAGTGGCTCAAGTAAAGAGATTGAAACAATGCATCCACAGTGGAGCCGCTGTGAATATAAAAATCAATTAGACTCCGTATACACCGATGTATAAGAGGAGGAATTGCAGCGATGAAGGTGAAGAACCAAACTGAATTAAGACTACAGACTCACCTTTCCACAAGATGTGCATTCCCTCCAACCAGAGTCCTTTGAGTGGAACACATCACAGAAAATTGTTTGCTCGTATGCAGAACTTAAAAGGGGGGAAATATTGAAATTAGAATTGAAATAAAGGAAAACTAAAATCATGGACCATAAATGCTATTTTTCCCTTCATAATTCTAAAATATGATTTGGTTGACAACTATAAGAGGTTTGGATTAGTTAGCAAGGAGGTAAAACTAGATTGGTCAAATATAGGTCAAGTTAGTTATGTCTTAATTCAAATAGGATGGGGCTTTACTAAATTTAGTAGGATCCATAATAACAATTTTTATCATAATTTTAATAACTAAAAATTATTTGTGTATCATCAATTTACATAGAAACTAATGTCTAATAATACCCCATCATAGCTATATTATGTTCTTTTTAATCATATCTATCTAATCAACCACATTCCTGAAAAAACAATATGATTGTATATACTCCCATCAAATTTGAAGAAAAAACTATACCTTACCCAAAGATAAGCAACTCAAGATTAGGCACAAAAAAATTAAGAACCCAAACCCAGATAACGAATCAATTTGAAGCCTAAAAGCCCAAATAAATCTCAGCAAACGACCACCAATCCACGGTCCGTACAAATTCAAGCTAGTACGTGTTGATACGAAGACAGAAAATACGTTACCGTACCCGCACTTATCGCATAGAGCGGCGGATTCGCCAGATCGCAAAGTCCATCCACGGCGACACTCCGCGGACGTCGTCGCCGCCCCGCACATCGCATTCATGCAAGTCGTCGACGCCATTCTCGCACAGAATCCTGCAAAATCCCACAGTCCAGTACCAAATCGAATCGTTAAACGCAAAGCCCTAACGATCCGGCATCGCGATTTGACCAGACGAAGCTCGAAACCACAAATCGGTCAAATTACAAGGACCAAATCGATGAGCAAGAGAGGCGAATCCAGACGAACTGACCTCGCAGCACTGCGTATCCGTCAAATCACAGCAAAAACGCGTCACTCCATTGACGTATTTGGGGAAGAAACGGTCGACGAAATTTTGGTCTTCGCAAGTCCACAATAGCTCTACAGGTTCGATCGGAGAATCGCGGAGAGCGAAGCGGAGAGAGGAGTGGGGATCAGATTCCGGCGATCGGAGAGTGCAATCGGCGAGAGAGTTACCGGAGAAAAAGGGCATGTGCATGCAGAGTTGAGAGTTGTGTGTTAACACAAAGAGAGATAGAGATACAAAAAAATGCATGCACGATGATGCTTCAAGACTCGGCGAACTCTCCCACCTTTCTCTTCTTTTCTTTTTCCCCAATTACCCTCCTAATTAATTTCTTCCCTTTTTTTTCTTTTTATAATTCTAAAATATAGGCGAAAAGTATTATTATTTCCTTCGGAAAATAAAACACCGACTACGAGTATGACTTACTGTTTTGATGGTGCATATGTTGTTGGAATTGTTAGTTGGAACAGCGGGTTGACTTTTAAATATGATTGCTAATCTTTTATTTATAAATATTTTATTCCGATTATTTTGACTAAATAAAATACCACACATTTTTCACGTTGAATATTCACACTAATAATAATCCCTAAGAAGAAACAATTTCGATGGATTCATAATTTAACGCCAAACTAAATCAAAATAATCGTTAAAAACGGCCAAAGAGTCCCTAATATTTTAGGGTATTCTGTCTCGCTAAGTCCAACTGTGTATACTGTGTATATTAGGTATACACAGTTGGCTGGCACACTGGCCAATGGGACCCCTCCCCTCTAGGACCCCCTTTTTGGCCCGGTATTAGAGTTGTGGAGGTCGAATTGGGAACTGTGGAGAGCGAATCGGAGATGTGGAGTTAGACGCAGAGCAGAGGCTGTGATTTTGGAGGCCGGATTCTCTGGGATTTGGGATCGTCGGGGCCGGTGGCTGGGATCGACGGCGGAGGTTTGCGTTGGTACAGTTGGGTGGGTGTTATTTTGATATCATAAACGAGGGGAGACAGGTCCGGGAGGGGGGCAGCGGTGGTTGGGCAAAGAAAATCCGGCAATTAGCTTGTTGTGGGATCGAGGGCAGACGGATCCGGGAGGGGTTCAACGAAGGTAGGGTAGGAACATTCTGACGATTTGATTGTTGCGGCTTTGGTAGGTTGATGGCTCGGTACTGGGAGGGATCATGAGTTCTCTGGCATTGATGGACAGATTTATATAAGCATATCGAACTAGGGGGGCTTGGTTTTCTTAAGCTTCAATACATTATGGGCCCAGATGATGCGAGATTCTTGATTTGGGAAGAAGATTAGAGGGATCGTTTTACTTTGCAGGTTTATTTGGGGTGGTATACTAGGTGTTTGCTCTAAGTGTTTTCGGGATGGTTCTTGTAACGGATTTGCGGATAGTCTAAACCCATTTAAGGTGTAGGCCGCGAGTTTGCAAGAGACATTTTGGTGCACTATTATTTATTTTGTTCGTCGTTCTCGAGGTGGTTCTTATAATGAATTTGCGAAAAGTCTCAACTCATTCGAGATGGATGTCACGAGGTTGCAAGAGGCATGTCGTTGTGCTATCTTTTATTTTGCTCGTTGTTCTTGTAAATCTATGGCTTATAAATTAGTCAAATATACTTTAACTAATAGTAGTTGTGATCATGGTGTAGGGTCTGTCCCACCATCTAGTATTTTGACTGTTCGATAGTTGTTTTATAATTAATAATATGTCGATTTTTCCTAAAAAAATCAAAATAATCTAACATCTAGGTAACTTTAGCTTGAAGATTCATTTCATATGAAAGTAACTCATAAATCACTTTCCAAACAAAATATTTGTCATTAATTTTTTTCAAATATATATTTTCGTATGAAATTCTGAAAATCAATCAATTTCTCAATTTATCTATTTAATTTATTACTTCCTGAATTTGCTTAGTTAACCACATTGTATAAATATGTACCTTTGACACTCGATAAAATCATCAAATGCTTTAATAACATAAATTTGTGAACGAAAATTTCTTTTCTTTATAAAGAGCTTAATATGAAATATTACTTTCAAGAACCATCAAAAATAAATCATGTTTCTTTTTCCTCAGTGTAACATAACAGTTGTTTGTATCTAATTTATTTATTTTTTAATATATGTTGAGGATGATGTGTTAATATAGAACTTAGATAATTATAATTATGCTTTGATAATTGTTTGTGTAAAAAAAATCTTTTTGAATGTGATGGATTTTTAATATTGAAGATTACTTTGAACCATTTTCATTCAAAATATATCAAGGTGTTATAAGATTGTGGTAATTTTTACTAAAATAAAAATAAGTAATAATTATCAAAACGTATTGGTACTGAGTCAAACAAAAGAATTATCGAAAGTAATGATCATCACTTAGAATTCACTCCAAATGGTTATTGGATTGTTACCTGCAAGCACCTCGTGGCTCGTGGGCTCATGGTCGTGACACAAATAAATAATATTAATTAGAAATTGAGATTAAAAAAAACAATAGGTACAGCCAGATTTATTCTAATAAAGTATAAAATACGGCCTCGGGACAGCACCGTAAAATGCGCCACTGAGACGCTTTTGTATCCAATGGCATATTTTCGCATGCCGCAAGAGTCAGACTACTAAATTACAGAAATGTCCATGTGGATCCTTTTTTATTCACCATAATACCACAAAAGCTGTGCTAGCGTGCACCAAAAGAGACCGCTTGCTTGGTCCGAGCGGGTCCTCTTGCCGTTGATTTCAGTTTCATCGTAACGGGCTGTTGAGGGCGTGACGTCACGATGATGCGATGCGTCCGCAGGAAGTGCGGTGGTACCTACCGCGCTGATAGAGAAACGCTAACCCACGCGCCTCATAGCGGGTTTAATGGGGGAGTCATGTCGACGACTGTTGACAGCAGCACCTGGTGTACACGCGTCCACATTACGGCTGTGATTGGATTGCGAGTTGAAACGGCCACTCAATTGCCACGTGTCCATAAACAAGGCCCAATACACGCCCCTAGGCCCAAACTGTGTGGAGCAAGAGTTGTTTGACCGGTCAACGAGCTATATTGCCTTCCCAAACACACACACTACATTTCATTTCACTCCTCAGCCATGGCGGGAACGCCGAGCTTCAGCGTCTCGTCGGCGGTTTCGTCCTCCTCCGTTCTCCGCCGCACGTCGGTGTAGTTTTCGCGGTTCTCGAAGCCGTCGTTGGCTACCGGAGCGCCGTGCCGTACCAGCTTTCCGAGTAACGACGCTACTTGAGATTGTTGCTCT
>JAYMTP010006153.1:0-12417 GCA_036897365.1 Geranium brycei | reverse complement strand
CATAATAAATAAATATAACTACTACAGAAAATTAGAAGAAGAAAAAAAAAGGTGGTGGGGGGGGGGGGGGTGGTAGATGGTTGGTTGGAAGTAAAAGATTTGAGAACTGAAGTACCTAAACATCACACAAATCAAATTTAAATCGAACTACCAATCCTAAGCATGCAATTTAATTAAATGACCTATGCCTTAAAATACTAAGTCCGTCTCTCAACATTGGTCTTAGCTCAGTCTTGACTCGACTAGGAGACGTGGCTACTTGGTATTTTGCTCATTTTTGACCTGAAATGACATGTTTTCACCTCAAATACACTCAACAGACCTGTGACGCAAAAGGGGGATAATATACACTAAACCTATAAAATTCGAGGCACAATAAGATTAAAAATGAGAAGATTTGACTCGAAAAAAACTTAAATTCTGACTCTATCAAAAGGGGACTTAAAGGATTGAGATAATCTTATTTGTAGGACTTTTATTGGCTTGTAACACTGGCTCGAGTTAAAAGTATTGAAGGATAATCAAAAGAAGCTTATAAAGTGCATCATGACTGATAACTTCTTCTTATGTTTTCTCAATACCCAAGACGGGTATTTTACCATAGTAAAGAACAAACCCAACTAACTTTCTACAAATGAACGCAAACCCAATTTGGCTTTTAATCTAAGTCTTTTCACGTAATTCCCAAAACTTACTGTGAGTGAAACCAAGTGAATGTTTTTTTTGTCCGAAATTTCTGTCTTTATTCGGAGATAACAAACTTTTCTCTGTTTTCATTATATCTATTTTTTTAAATTCTCACTTGGCAGCCCAAACACCTGTAATGAGAAAATAGCATCCACAAAAATAACAAAAGGTCCTTGACACACTTTGTGACAAACCACTGTAATTTGGAAAAATAGTCACGATAGTGCCACGCTTTATGTCAGCCTTGGGATTTATGTCATGAACCTTGTCAGGAATCGTGACATGCCTTCTTCCTCTACTTGGCTCTTAAGCTATAAATTTTCGAGCTGATATAGTTCCCTAAACCTGTACCTGAATTCATAATATCCAAAGCTCCACCAAAAGAGTAAAATGTTACCAATGGTTTCTCTAAAAGCAAAATAAGAGACATATAAATGCTAAGACGTGGGTTAACAGTGTCGAAATGACATCCTTACGGACCCACATCAATAAAATTACAGTTAACTAATTTTTTTATTTTTTTAAAACTAGGACTAACTTTATTTTCGGAGCATATTGTTAGATTTACATTAATTTTATTTTTTATTAAGTATGAAATGACTATAATGCCCCTCTAAATTCTACATGTTTCTAAGGTATGTTATTTGGTTTCTCCGACTAACTCATTGTCAAAGCCGAATGAGATGGCGCCAGGACCTACCTAAAAGCTAAAAGAAAATTTTAAAATAATTATGCACACTAATTGGGAATATTTTAGAAATAAATACAATTAAAAAAATTACTTACAAAAATAGGTTACTGTGCAAATTAATTACAAAACTAAATTTGTGAACTACTCTCCCCACATGTCATCACTGTAGCCAATTACTTCTCTGTTTTTACTTTTTAATTGCAATTTCTACCATTAAAGTCAACATTATTTGTGTATAGTTTTAGCCAACTAAGCTGAAAACTTTCTCTTGTTTCGCTTAGTTGAGTTTAATTACTTATATTATTTACGCGTTCTAACAAGTTTAATCATACATTCTATAATTCAATTTATGAATTGAATTATAATAAAAATGTGATTAAACTCGCTCTTAATTTTGTAAAGGAACGAATTGTCAAGCGTATCTCGAGCTGCAGTGTTCGATTTCTTTCAACCGCGAGTACAAAAATCATGATCAAATCAACCTTGCAAACTCTTTCTGCGTACTCTATGCAAATATTTTTATTCCCTTGACATTTACATGAGGAGATGAGGAAAATGTTGAGCAGGTTCAGGTGGGGGAAAGGCATCATATGGCGGAAGTGAATAAATATGTGTAAACATAAAGAGCTTAGGGGCCTGGGGTTTTTGAGGGAGATCTTGGGACATGGACAAAGTTTGCTCCATATTCTAATACGAGACTCAGAATTGTATTTTCTCAATCATCCCTAGTCACTATGGGCGGAGGAACATGTGGTTTTGGGAATGGAACATGCTCTATAAAAAGTGTGTATCGTCTTCGATTGCTATTGGGGGACTTCTAGGATTTATCGAGACAAGATGGGGTTTGGAGAAGGCTACGATCGTTGAATATTCCGCCAAAGATAAATTTTCACTTGGAAAGTCCTTGCCCAAATCGCTACCGACGAGGGTCAGACTTCGGGAACGACATGTTTCGGTCTCGCTTTTGTGCCATGTGTGTGAGATGGAGGATGAATCAGCAAACCATCTCTTCTTTCACTGTTCTATCACCAAGACAGTTTGGGATAGGGAGGGCATGGGATTGATTAGAGGGATTGTGGAGATTCAAGAAGCTTGGAAGAAGCGCTGGGTAAGGATTTCGACAATCAAATTATGGGTATTTTACCAACATTTGATTGACCAATTAGTTAAACACTTGAACTTGAGGCCAAAGATCCTGGGTTTGAGTCACGCTGGGGTATCTCGCATTTATTTCTAACTTCGGTTTGACCTCTCTCCCAATTTCTGGTGGGCCTCTCTCTCCTGGTGGGAGTCAAGTGGCAATATTTGGCCCATTCTATATAAGGGTGTGTTTTGAGCCCATTTTTTATACAAGTTTAGTGTTGTCTTTCTTCATCATATCATAATCGAGCCCAAATAATTTGGGTTCTTTAATTACAGGTTCGCTCAAAAATTTGGGTGTTGGTATCTGGGTGGCCCTTTGGTGGTCCGAGCGACATGGTTGGCAGGATGCGAACATCGAATAAGATTGCAAGCTTGTAGTAAATAGGATCGTTGGGCGTGAGATGTTTTGGTACAAGCTTGGGGGAGTAATTTTTTATTGTATCAATGTATGTAATAGGCTTGATTCCAGAATTAAAGTTAAGTTTTCTCGCTGAAGTAGCAATGGTGCAGCTCATATGCTTGTTCGATATGCCCTTATTAATCCAGATTGAGATTTAAGTGGGGGTTTTGTCCCACCGACCCTTTAAAATGAAGGACTAAAAACGATTCAAAACTCTTTTTATTGAAAACTTCATCAACAATGAATAATAAGCAAAGGGTTCATATTTGAGTTTGACTTTTTATGCAAGTCTAGGTTAACAAAGTTAGACTAAATTGATTTGCTTACATAAAAGAAGAAAGTACTAATCATTAATATTAGTTTAAAATTTTTTCATGGGGACACTCTAGCGGTCTATGTTACACACTTTCAAGGAGGTTGTGTGGGTTCAAATTAACCTTGAGAGTTGAGTTTGCAAAAATGTGTTTAATGTAATTAAATATAATAATTATTGAATTAGAAAAGGTAAATAAATATTTCTTACTAAAAACTTAGAATTAAGTAATATTTTATTTAAATAACTATAAAAAATATTTTAAAAAATTTATGATAAAACTTTTTATTTGATGATAAAACTAACATTATTAAATAAAAAAAGTTGAATGTATAAAATACACTAATTTAGACTAAATTTTACTATCAAAGATTGAACTCATGACCTTAATTAGTGAGAGTAAAATTTAGTCTAACTTTATTAACCTAGACTTGTATAAAAAAACCAATTTAAAATACGAATCGACTCAAAAACTTATATAATTCAGGTTCATATATATTATTTAAACTCAATTCATCTCGAAAAACTATGCAAACTCGAATCTTGTTCAATTTATCTAATTTGTAATTATGAGTAAAGCATTTAAACGGTCAAATCCATCGATACGAACATTTAGTTGTATTTATTTGAATAAGAAATGTCGTCCTCTACCAAAATTTCTAGTTCCGTCACCGATATTGTGTAGAGATAAATAAATGTATGTGACTAAAATATAATTGAATAATAATAAATCAATTTATTTATAGACGATGATATAATAATAGGCGAGAAAGATATCGATAAATTCAGTTATAGCAAAAAAAATAATTAAAACACGTAAATAATGTATGTAATTAAACTCAACTCGGAGAAACAACCGACAAAGTCTTCAGTTTAATTAGTTGGCTAAAACCATATACACATAAATAATGCTGACTTATTTTACCGTAAAAGTTACAGTTAAACAGTAAAAATAGAAATGTAACGTGCTGCTATGGTGACACGTGGTAGAGAGTAGGTGTCAAACCTAGTTTTGTAATTAAAATTTCGTAATTGCATTTATTTTGAAGAAAGTGTCAATAATCACAGATGACGTAGACACAGTTGCTTCCAAACTCATATAAATAGGTGGTAGCATGAGTAACACTAGCGATGAACTAAGTAGCCACACAAGCTAGTGTTGAGTCCTCTCCTCAATCCCCCAAGATTCTTCAATTAAGTTTTGACACAAACACATATTTTCTAGGGAATTTTTTGCTCTCTCAAGAAAATGGAGAAGCTAAGTTGTTGCAGCAAGTTTCTTGAGACTTCCAAACCCCATTTCGCTATGATATCCTTACAATTTGGTTATGCCGGCATGAACATCATCACCAAGGTATCTCTCAATCGTGGGATGAGCCACTATGTTCTCGTCGTCTATCGTCACGCTATTGCCACCGCTGTCATAGCTCCTTTCGCTTTCATTTTCGAAAGGTCAAGTATCTGATACGAAATCAAATGTCTCGAGAAACGTTGATAATAATATATTGAGAATTCTTCTTTTTAAATTTATTCTCAGGAGATCTCAGCCGAGAATTACATTTTCGGTTTTCGTTCAGCTGTTCGTCCTTGGGCTTCTTGGGTGAGCCATAATTTTTTTGACTATAAACACGTCTTATTTAGTTATTTTTTTATCAGCAAGTTGTACATCAATGAATCACCTTAATTAAATATTTGTAAAATGACCAGGCCGGTGATCGACCAAAACTTCTACTATGCCGGGTTGAAGTACACTTCCCCGACATTTTCTTGTGCTATGAGCAACATGCTTCCGGCGATGACGTTTGTTATGGCCGTCATATTCCGGTAACAAAATATAAATTATAATTGATCGTTCAAGTGTGAATGAGTTAGTTAATTAATTTGAAATGATGGGTGATGATCAGAATGGAGAAAATAGATGTGAAGAAGGTTCGGTGCCAGGCGAAGATGCTAGGGACGGTGGTGACGGTGGGCGGGGCGATGCTGATGACGCTGTACAAAGGACCGGTGGTGGAGCTGATGTGGACGAAGCACGTCCACCCCAACAAGTCGTACGCGGCGGAGGACAGGTCGGAGTCGGACAAGGAGTGGTTCAAGGGCTCTATCCTCCTCATCATAGCCACTCTGGCTTGGGCTTCTCTCTTCGTCCTCCAGACAAAGGCTCTGGAGACATACAAGAACCACCAGTTCTCTCTCACCACCCTCGTCTGCCTCTTCGGGACCGTCCAGGCCACCGCCGTCACCTTTCTCATGGACCACAAGCCCGGCGTCTGGCAAATTGGCTGGGACATGAATCTCCTTGCAGCTGCCTATGCCGTAATAACATACTTCATCTTTCACTACTCAATCGATCAATAGATTGAATGGTTGCTCATCATCTTCTTTTTTTGTTTTGTTCCCATGTGTGTATATATATATATAGGGTATAGTGACATCAAGCATTTCATACTATGTCCAAGGAATTGTGATCAAGAAGAAGGGTCCTGTTTTCGCCACTGCTTTCAGCCCTTTGATGATGATCGTCGTCGCTATCATGGGTTCTTTCATCCTCGCCGAAAAGATCTTCCTCGGAGGGTATATGTGTTTCTAACTCCATGCTTCGCTTCGCTTCACTATAATTAATCAGCAATACTGTTGATACGAAACCAGCGACTTCATGCCTATTACATCTCTCACAAGACACTGATTAAGATTATGACCCCCAAATTAAGGATAATTTAATGTTTTTCAGTTGCATCAATATTTCATGCACATACAAGTACGCAGTACATTTTCCAAGTGTACTAAGAAGACTCTAGATATGATCGTCGGATTGAAAGAGGATTTAAGAGACTAATCGAGAATTAGTTGGAGATGAATCAGAGACTAACTGAGGATTAATCAGTGTTGGGAATTCTTAAAACACTGATATTTAGCAATTGTATGTAGATAGGTTGTAATAATGGACCATGATGTAAATATTGAGGATAAATTGTTGAGTTAGTGTGAATATTGATGGGTGCAGGGTGGTGGGTTCGATATTGATAGTGATAGGGCTATACTCAGTCCTATGGGGCAAGCACAAGGAGAAGATGGAGATGGACAATGAGTCGGACATGCCGGAGGCCATAAAGGAAGTGCAAGTGAACGGGCGCGGCCATGCTCCGCCCATCGCAGTGATGGAAGATATTGAAGCTAATGGAGGAGAAGTTGGCAATCACAACCTCCCTGTTGTGGCAATAGCCATCCCCATGACTGCTGACGCCAAGGAACCAAGAGCCTAGAGCTAATTTCCCAACTTGTGTGATTTATGGTGGGAAGGGTGTTTTTGTCTTTTCACTTTGCTGTTTTTTATCCATATATATAGCTCTCTTAAATGTTCTGACTATATATGAATAGATCTGGATTTTGTGAATCCGATGCTATTGTGTGATTGATGTGTAAGCTAGTGTTTGGGTATAATTACAAGACAATAGTAGAGAGAATTTGATAAATATTCTCTACTCTCCTTTTTCATGGAAAATGAACCATAAGTTGCTGTTTTTCTTTGGCATGTCCCAAAAACAGAGTACAACTCGTGACTTATACCTATTTTCTATTTGTACAACTCTCGTCTTAAGAACAATCGACGAAGAATTAAAGACAACGTAAGAAAATACTTGCACAAATATCATATCTAGCTTTATTGAGTGCATGATGCAGCAGATTCCATTTGGTTTACTGTTAATTAATTAATTAATTAATTTGTCTTTCAATGACATTAGAGCGTTGATCACAACTTGGAATCTCATTTATCTCGCGTGCATCTGAATCCGATGCTATATGGGTGTATAAATGAATGAATCTAAAGAGACGTTTTTTTTTTTTTTTTTTTTTTAGCAAAAATTGAAAAAACCCAATAACAAGATTTACCAAAATTCAAACTCAGGACCTCACATGTGTTAAGTGAGCTCCTTACCACTTGGCCCAACTTGTGTTGGTAATCTAAAGAGACGTGATTTGGTGCGAATCGTACGAACCAACTGCTCGCACGTATTTATAATATTATGCTATGTATTTTTATGAAACAATCAGTCCGTGTTTTTCCTCAAAAAAATATCAGTCAGTGTTTTCATTATTATGACATGTATTTTTATAATTCGTTATAACCCATTGTTACACCCGGGGATCTCTCGTTACACTCAGGTCCCTCTCGTTACACCCTTCCCTGACAGGGTTCATTGATTTCTTATTGAAAAATACCGTCCCCCTCGTTACAATCGGGGACGATTTTATAAAAATATCTGTCATAAAAATGAAAACACCGACTGACTGTTTTATAGAAATACATGACGTAATATTGTAAATACGTGCGAGTAGCTAGTTCTCACAGTTTACATGTAACTTTTGGTTCTCACTGGAATGCATCCCTATAAAAAAATCTATCCTCCTCTCTCCAACTTCTTTAGCATAATAGGTTTTTTGTTCTTCAAAATGATATTTATGATTTATTTTGGTACATGAGAGATGGTTTCTAGGTTGATGTCCATCTAGAGCTTATAACTAGTATCTGAATTTTATAGATTATTAGTCATTATGCCTTGAAAGATGGATAGAGTTGACTACAAATTTTAAACTAGATTAGCATATAATATTTTTCAACTTGGCCGGAAAGTGTTAGAGAATTTTGGGAACATGTTATGCTTGTACTGCAAGTCTCACATTATATCGAACAATTTTACTTATTTTATTTTTTTGTTGTGAATACTCATTTCTATTCAACTAGTCGAACGTCTATTGGTGTTAAAATTATAGGTACAAATACTTTACTTTTTCCAACGAAGTCAATTCTATTTTAATTGTTTCTTCTCACTTTGGTCTATCGTGTGTTTTGTGACTTTCATTAGTAGTATGTGACTCAAAATCAATATTGTCTATCTCTTAATTTTTCATCGTAAATGCAAAAATCTCATCGATTATAATCAATTTTAGATCACAAGGTTCCTTTCAATGGAAATAATTCATAAGAATTTTTTTCATTTTTTCTATTATTGATGATTTTCAAGACTTTCAAATTTTTTATGTTTCTCTGGTATCGATGGTTTTTCCGTAATAGATTGTTCTTCGGTAACCAATGACCTTTCATGATTTTATGGTTCTTCAAGATCCAATGGCTCTTTAAGAACCAATGATTTTTTATTCGAATTGATGTTTTTTCAAGAATCGATAGTTCCTCTAGAACTAGCTCTCAATTCGACTACTTCTCTTCTTTCGAGTAACAGTATCTTTCACCCTTATTTGTCTCCAACACTTTTGGCCTGTACTAGAGGAATTGATTGATAATTTGTTATTTGCACCATTTACTTTAAATCCTGAGTATAACTCTAGATAAAGTATGAAATTTACTTTTCTTAAAAGTTAATGTCTTAACTTGGGAAGTTTTTTCTTCAATGGTTCAAGATACTTAATAATAAATAGTGGATCAATGTCATCATAAATTCCCAATCTCTGTTGAGGTCCTATTTTTGTGTTGAGTAGATCTAATATTCACACACTATGTCTACATGAGAATATTGATAATATGCATGATCTTTTAACGTGGTACTGAAGCATGATGTAATACAACACGTCATCACGTAAAAATTGATCATTTTCATTACAGTTTCAATGTACCTCTAATTGTGAGCACTATAAAGGTGAATAGACTTCATTGAGTGAACAGGAAAAAGTGCATCCACTAAGTAATTTGTGTCAATAGTTTAGCAAAAGCAACATTACAAGTTGAGAATAAAAATGTGATACTCACATTTCGGTGCATATATTATGATTGGTTTTAAAATTAACTACACTTCATACAATTTTTTTTTCATATCACTTAATCATATTTCATTACGAATTGCTTAATCAATGTTACAGATTGCCCTGAACTAATCATTAAATTTTTGAATGGATGTCATCTTGTTCCTCTTGTACAGTGACATTATCAAACAACAAACCTCTTCAGATACCTTGTAAACATCTACTCTAACAAGCTAAAAAAACAAGCAACAAATTTAAAAGCTATTAAATACAACCCAACTATATCCAACATATTCATTCAATGGAGGGTGCAAAAAAATCATAGTCATTCAATGGAGGGTACCAAACCAATTAAATTTTGGTACCTTGGGTGCCAAAAATCGGAATTGTGTAGGCAAAGACGACACCTTTTTTTAATCTCTAGTGTAAAACCAGTGGGACCCGATATAATGGCTAAATAAAATGTAAATCTTATTTTTGTGAGTTTTTTGTTAGATTCACATTTGGCAATATTTTCACTTATTCATTTGTGAGTTTTTTGTACTAAAATATGAAAGTGTGATTTTCGCTCGTTCATTTGATCAAAATTTTGTCCTGTTATTAACAAAGTTAGTTTCTTTATAAATAGACAAAATTGTCATCTAATGGTCATTAAAATTTCAAAAAGCCAATCATGCACTGTAAAGTTCTAATTTTTTTTTCTTTAAAAATAATTTGGAAATGGAATCGCTGCAGCTAGAAGGGTGGTGGCTAGAAGGGGGAGGGAACTTCAGTGTGAGCAGCTCCGGGAAGGGAACCGGAGGCCAAAAGGGAGTTATGAGCCCGAATTTACAAACATCTCTATAGTTTTTATCAAAGTACAATCCAAAAACAAGAAAGACCCAAATTGAAACACTGCATATATGAAATAACAACATCAAAACCAAACCAAGACCAGAACAAGAACACATCACTGAACTTTAAAAAAAACATGTCAGAATAGGACTCGCTTTTATTGTTTCCATGAAAATGTTACTAGAGAGGTTTGGACCTCTTATTGGAGCGATTAGACTGAGGGCTAATCGGTGGGACTCTGAAAAAATCATCACTCCACCTTTTATTTATGTCTTTCATGGCGGCTATGGTCTCGTACTCCTTTATTGTCTCCTTCAGCTCATAGACATGGTGGTGCAGTGGAGCTGGTTCCTGTGGGACCCACATCCCAAAGAGCTCCTCCTCTCGCGAAAACGTCGATCCCCTTTCACCCAAACAAAACCGACGCCGATAATAGGGAAGGATGTCGCTAGAGAGCCTTGCCGAAGAGCGGCGGCTCCGCAGGCCGCATTGAAGGCACACATAAATAATGTCAACATGCCCAATGGCTTTGCTTTGAAAATTTGAGATAAAAAGAAGGGTATTTTCGTCTTTTCATAATCAACTAAATACAGGTGATAAACCTTAGGGCTATTTTTGTCATTTCTGAAAATATTTCAATAAATTAATTCAAAAATATTTTTTTAATGAAGTTGATGGACGGAATGAACAGAGACAAAATTTTGGCCAAACAAATAAGCGGAAATGACACTCTTATACTTCGTTGTACCAATGTTAGAAATGGATTTTATTGGGTGTATTAATCTGTCATTTCCCCTATCCACTCAACATTCTAATGGTAGTTTAGTTTTTGACCACAAGAAAGATCATTTTCGCACCAAGAATATATTTAGTTTTGAAGTATCATATCTAAACGTGTTTAAAGTTTATTATTGTTGATGCAATGTACAAGGCCAGACATAGCATTTTATGTAAATATACTTGGCAGATTCAGCTCAAAGACGACTAGACAATATTGATAGAAGATCAAACATACATTTTTTTATTATTTAAGTGGAACTAAAGTTTTGGATCGTTATACTCAAAATCCCTAGAAAATGTTAGCTTGCTTGAACATGTAGATGTAGAATATATTTTAGATTCCCATAAAGTTCGTTTCTATTAATGTACGTAATTACGTGTAATGAGACAACAATAATCTGTCACTATGAAAAACATTTGGTTGCAATAACCTACTATCATTCAAAAATTTTGCACTATATGAAATTAGTTACGATAAAACTTATATGAAGGTACACTAAAAGATATAAATTAGAGAATGAATCGCTAAAAGTTATTTATACTCTTAAACTTGATATCAAGAAAGTACTTTCTAAAGAAAATTATACAGATTTATTCACTAAACCTCTGCATCTAATGTTAAGAAATTCATGTAAGAGATCGGCATAGATTGACTACAAAACTTTTATGTACGCCCAACGTCACATGATTTATTTTTTAATTATTTTTTTTTCATTGGATTTTTTTAAAATATAAATATAATTATTTGTGTGTATAAGAGGGAGTGTTATAATATCTTGTGGACCCACAATTATTTACTTCTCACTTAAGCTTTGTAAGGGCGGTTCACTATCTATCCATGTAGAAGAATAAGACCATTGCTCATGAGCAATGGTTACTGATATTTGTTTTAATAAAAAGGAATTCAATCGTTTTGTTTTTCTGTCAAACTTATGATGCACTTTCTCTATTTACAACAAAACCAATCTATTTTCTTATATATAAATTAAGGTGTTTGAGACTGGAGACCACATAAACCTCAATAACAGACCTAATGTCCTATATATCCTCTTTATGACCTTACTAGATGAAGCTTCTACAAATTATGCAAGCAATTGGCACACTTTTATTCATTTGCTTGTGTCATCATAAGATAAGTACTAAACCCTAAAAGCAATTACCATTAATTGATTAAGGATTAAAGATATAATAACTAACGTAATGGGATTGGAACAAATCTAGATTAAGAATTTGGGAAGTGTCCCCATTAAATGTAACAATATATAGTTCCTACTTAGGAGCATTAAGCAAAGTGGAAACATGAATTATGTGGAGAATAGTTGTTGCTTTATCAACTTAATTAATTTAATCAACAACTTTATCATAAGATGAATATGTATGGATTATATGCTGTATTCATTATCTTCCCCAACATGATTCTGTTCTCTATCGAGTGTTACATGTCATGAATCACAAGTTAAAATTTTAACGAATATGACCTCCACCAGGTTATGTTCCCAACTTGGCCCTCTTGAATATAAATATATAATCGCTTTCGTAAAATTGGGTTGTACATATCGGGTCGGGCTCCACAACTAAAAGCTTAAGGTTATTAGTTGGTTTTGACCATTCTCTTTATATACAACCAATTTATTTCACTTCTTTTCCACGTGGGATTCACACAACTTTTCTCTCTCATGATTCATGTACGTGTGGGGCTTATTTCCTTTTCACGCTCGTGTACGCATGAGCTTCTACTTCAACACTCTCCTCACGGGTAGCCTTATCTACAAGTGGGTCATACCAGGACTGGACTTATGCATATGGGCCGAA